>JAPWTK010000306.1:415000-577234 GCA_029963805.1 Aromia moschata | reverse complement strand
ATATCAAGGAGACTAGAGTGTGGCTAATCTTGAATCTTGCTCGTTGAATGGATGTGAATATCCATCAGAATACGTACAATATTTAATATTGTACTTTTTGTAATATTAACCTTTACGCCTATATGGGACAGTAATAAAATAATAGTTTTAGTGATGAATACAGATATTATAGTGAAGTTTTCCCATAATAGGCTCTCTGATCTCTAAAGGATACAACTGAAATTCTTTCTAGTCGATCGAGGTACCCAAACTACCCCTAGCGAAGGGGTGAAATATTTAAAAACTCGTTATTGAACTTGTATTCGTTATTGAACTTTTTACTGAATTTTTTTAGTAAATAGCCTGTAAAATCTGTAAAATGTATCCTAAATTTTCCGCAATTGATTGAGATGCCGAAACCACCCCTAGCGAGGGGGTGAAATTTTCAAAAAATTCGTTATTAGGTGGGTATTGACTTTTTACACGATTTTTTTCGGAAACACGCTGTAAAATCTGTAAAATGTACCCTAAAATGTTTCGCAATTGATTGAGATGCCGAAACCACCCCTAGCGAAAGGGGTGATATTTTCAAAATTCTTCATTGAACGGTTATTGACTTTTTATCGGTTATTTCACATTAATTTTTTTTTACATAGAATAATTATTAGTTTTTTACTTGTATTACTGTATTTAGGATAAATAATAATTTTTTTTAGCGATACTTGAATATAATGTGTTCGATTGAATTCGAATGTAAAATATTGAATTTCTACCTATAACTATATAAATATATAAGTCTAAAAATATATACGTATGAAAATATACGTATGAAAAATGTAAGTCTAGGGATGAAGAAAAAAATATTATTTCTGTGTAACTGATCGTTTTTCCACGTTTTTGAGTGGTTTTTTTGGTGACAATATGTTTTTGAGTGTTTTTGTAGCTTATTACATTATTATTCAAACACATTGGTTAATTATCTCTGAAATTTAATATCCATTTATAAGGGGAAAATGCCGGCAATCTAAAGGTTAAATACAAAAAGATAAATGATAAAACTTGATAAATACTCAATTTGCTACCAAACAGCAAAAAACAATGTACTGAATATTTATATGAATCATCAACAAAAATAAAGTTATTTAACCTTTTCCGTACGGGAAAAAATAAGTACAAATCGACCTTTCAATTATTATGGAAAATATATATAAAATCAATGAATTTGATGTTTGGCATCACCGACTCCGGGGTGGTCGATATATCGTTAATTAATTTTTTACCCAAAAAGTACGCATTAAATGAAAAAATTAAAGAAGACATTTTTTTACTTAAAATTTAACGACCATTCCGAGATATAACATACGTAATGTCCCATACATATGTTATATCTCGAAAATGCGTCGTTCATTTGTTTTTCTGATAGCATATTATTAAACAAATATTTTTAACAAACCATGCATCTTAGGATTTCTTCTTCACATTTCTTCGTCTCTCTAGAAAGAAGCGAGATGAGGTATGGGTCAATTTACAACAATAACCCTGTAAATTGAAATATTAAAATTGAATAATGATCGTCATAATTTTTTTTTTGGTTGTCTCGCAGTGTCGGATATTGACGAAAATGTTCGTGCTTCTTCGCGACAAGTTTCTAAAGTGAAAAAATGTTCATAGTGGATTAATCCTTCTTGGATCCTAATTTTCCAAATCTTTCTGTAGGCTCACATTCTCCCACAGAACAAACGTTAAAAATCACAATCTGACCAAGAAAAGGTATCATCCACTGCATCAATTTAGCCGATATGTAAAATGAAAATCTAAAGTCAAATGATAATCTAAAAAACGTAATAAACGAACCAAAAAGTTATTTAAATTATCTAAGGCGTCGTAGAGTGATTAAAATTTTTGTAATTCAAAAAAAATTGTAATTAAAAGTTTACCTATGTTTTTTTCGTAGAGTGTATTTATTTATCATCCTTAACCAACAATTTGATGCTGTTGAGTAATTTGTGAACACCTTGTATTTCCAATTCATGACAAATTCCCATAGCGACAAGTCTCAAATACAGCAAAACGCAATACACAATTTGTTTTCAGAACAATAAAAAAAAATGCAGGGTCAGTCTGAGGTGTATTTTTGTTTTGTAACACCATTAACTTTCCATACTTCGTTTACAGTGAAAATATTTATTGACAACTATATGTTATTTTTTATACAATGTACAGAAAATTTGAAAATCGCAGAAAATACTCCCCTTGAATAAATGTTCCTATTGGATCCAATTATGTACAGTATATTTCACATAATATTTATTTTTACTTCCTGTAAAACAAAATTACCTAATTTCAATTGAATTATCACATGTTTGCTTCATATAAGGTAATTATAATACCTAATGTGTCAAATCGAACGAAAACATGAACACCGACAACGACTCAAAATTAATAAGATAATAAGCGATAACAGAAGCTAGTTTTAGCAATTGCGAGAATTCGCAAAACTGAGACCAACTCATTCTGATTAGGGAATAACTTTGCATAAAATCAACTATGAGTCGTGCAATTAATTTGAATTTTTGATATTGTAGTTCAAAAGCTACATAAAAATTAAAATTAAAAAAATAATATCAGAAAATCAAATAAAGTTATTTCAAATAAAACACTTATTAATTATTTTTTTGAATAATGTATAAATATATTTTGTACACCCATATAAATATAACTGTATGTTTTAATTAGTCACCTGAAAAAGCTATATAAAAAATAGTCTAAAGTCAATTATTATGGATTCGTGTAGAATGTATCGTAGAATGTTAGACAATCAAGGATTCTCATGGAATTTTCGGTTATATCTATTATCAAAGTTTCACCAATTGATTTGATCACTGTTAAACTATTTTCTTGAGTAATTCGACTTATTTTTATAAAGCTTCTTCAGCTAAATGGTTTTAATGTGTCACCTTACAATACTTAACGAACTGTAGAAATAAATCAAATGTTTCAATGTCCAGTTTTATGTTAAGACAATGTTAACTGTGATATGAAATAAAAAGTCGTTATGTTCACTATTTTTTGTTTCATTAGCACTATTCCTATAGCACCTTTTCAGGAATATACAGTAGAAGTTACGGTGCTACGTACATAGGTGGATATGAAATGTTGTATTTCTGTCAAAATTAGGTATTACTTTCCCTATGTACAACCCAGGTCTCCCTTAGCAAAAACTGAGGCACGAGGTGTGTAAATTAAGTAATGAGACTGGCAACGTAGCGCCCGGTCTACCAACACTGCGGAGACGGGACTTGGCGGTAAGTTAACATGTATGAATACGGGATCTTGTGCGTTCAGATCGTCGGTTGACGACAAGAATGATCGGGGAAGAGTTAAATTTGAATCACACCACTGTTTATCCGATGTTGACTAACGAATTGGGGATGAAAAAATCTGCGTAAAAATGGTTCCAAAAAACCTTTCGCAGAGAGAAGCCTTTTAGAAAAACCCTTTTTAACGTCATCGGGCTGGTTTGAGTACACCCCAGGCACTCCAAACAAAAAGTCAAAGATCTGATTGTTGTATTTCCTTTTTTGATAGTCAGGGAATTGTCCACAAACAAAAGTTTGTGCCTCCAGGCCAAACAGTAAATCAACCCTTTTACAGAGAGGTTCTTGAAAAACTTCGAAAAAGGGTCATACGTGTGAGACCAAACATATAACATAGAACAATTGGATGTTGCATCACGACAATGCGCCTTGTCACACAGCCTTTTCAGTAAACGAGTTTTTAGCCAGTAAAATCATTCCTGTGGCTCCTCAGCCTCCTTATTCGCCTGACCTGAGTAATGATGAGTGTTTTTTCTTCTCGGGATTGAAAAATCACCTCAAGGAACGTCGTTTTGGGACCATAGAAAAAAATTCAAATAGCTGTAACCGACCAACTGAAGACTATTCCAGGGTGCTATGTTGCCAAAGTGCCAGGTTCCACTGCTATAAGGAATAAAAGAACCATCTCCAGTGCTGTGTGGCATCCCAAGGAAGTTATTTTGAAGGAGACAATACTGAATAGTAATTCTATTCGAATAAAAAATTAAAAATAATCATTCTTATTAATTAATTTACACACCTGGTATGTTGCCAGATCAACTATAACCTTTTACTAGGCCCCTCATCGTGAAGCATTCTGTATATACGAATGGTTTCGTGGATTATTCTGAGAGTTATTATCACAAATTCCTGCCACACCTGCTGTCCTATATACATATTACGTACGAGCGTATGAAGAGATATAAACTAATGAAATATGAACTGTCGACATTTTTTATTCGTTACAATAGCTATTTCAAAGCGTCGACTAATCGATAACTGTAATCATTAATTTGTAAACTCATTTGTTTCATTGGTGTAATTGTATAATATCAATTTCCGCGATAAAAGCAGCACTAAATATACAATATAAATGAAAGTGTGCCGTCGTTTATTAGCTTTTATGAAATGTTTTCAACTTGAACAGGGGTTAGGTTATTAATAAAATACAAGTATGTATATCGAAATAAATAAAACTGGATTTATAGAATGATCAATGAACTTCATAAAAGGATATTTTTTTCAAATCAGTCCATACAAAAAGGGCTTCAGTCAGTCTTGCTGCCATTTATACAAAATGTTCTATACGGTAGTACAGTATATTTTGCAATTTTTTCCTATACTGGCGATACTGGCGATAACTAGGAAGAACTTTCGTTTTATAAGAGGCATTTTCACTGGACATTGTAACCTAATAAAGCACCTCCACAACCTGAAGATAAATGAAACACCCCTTTGTAGAAGCTGTCAGCAAGAAAGAGGACGACGTGCATTTTGTAGCATCTGACTGCTCCACCGTCTCATCAACAAAGGAATCATGCTGGGTGAATGTTGGCCAACATATGGGAGATTCCCTTTTGGGAGACGTCATCGCCTTTTATAAAACATTAGGGTGACTGAAGGTTTAGAAGGGTTGAACTTCCAAGAGAAGAATTATGTGCTGAGGTCTTTTGAAGGCCGCCTCCCACGCTTCCAGAATCAAAAATCCAGAATACAGTTTTCAATTAATACGACCAGCAAATTAGAAGCAGATTCACGTAAAGCAAGAAAGGGACAACGTATTTTGCATAACGATAGACAAACACATTTGACCACTGGCTACGCCATCGTACAGGAAAAAAAACAACTCGTCAATTCCATCCCCCAACCGGAAGGTGGCCAAATGAAGCGAACGGAAGTTTCTAATTGGACGGAAAGAGTCGGCGATCATGTAATTTCCTTTGTCACGCGAAATACAGTCGATGGCTTGTCGGTGTTTATTTGTTCATCAATTATATCCTGAGGCACGAGGTGTGCGGAGCAACATGTAAATCAGGTGTCACAGTGCTCTATTGCATACATACGATCTTACTCGCTTGTATATAATGGATGAAAATTTGTCCAAATACGAAGTAAGACTATCGGGACCGCAGAGGCAGCTGTTGAAATTTGAAATTCTCGTGTCTTAATGAAGCGTGGGAGGTCACCCACTTCGTATTTTAGTATATTAGACCTAAACAGAAAACAACGGCAAAACCAAAGTTCTAACGAAACATTCGAAAAATGTTTATCGTAATATTTAAGAAGGTATTTGCGTAGTATAAATATTGTAAATTGTAAAGTGGATCTAAACAGCGTATTATAAACTGCTCGTCAAAATTGGCGTAACAATTTTTAGATTAGCGCCATTTGCGTCCTATTCGAGATAGAGACTTGCGGTTTTTAATTTTCTGTAGCATATAGGGTGGGTTTTAATTCCCCGAAGGCGATACGTTGTGATTTAAACGGTTCGCTATCCACACTCCAAGAAGCAACCCCATGTCGAAATTTGGATTCGCAAGATTTTGACGGCAATTTCAGAGACATACAGGGTGGACTAAGAAGGGCGCTGTCGGGTAAAAACTCCATCCCGGCACACATTAAGACCTCCTCGGTAAGTTGTAGGCCAGTGGAATTGTAAAAAAAGGTCTATATTTGGATCTAATTAACGACAGATTTTAACATGGTTTAGTGTGCTCTTTTTGGGGTTCAGGAACATCGTCCTGAAATTGAGTCCAATTTGGAGGTCAGAAACGATGTCAAATTGACGTTGTAATGTGCAAAAATCGTTAAAAACGGACATATAATTGATTTGCTCTAGGACTATTACCATTAGAGGAATCGAATTTTTTCTAATGTATAGGTAATAAAAAATCCAGTAAATTTGCGACTTGTAGAATTCGATTTGGTCAATTATTTACTTAAATAATTAAAGAATACCGCTGAAATTTCCAAAATTTTGATTTATTTTTCAGTTTGCGAAAAAAGCTTATGTATGATTAAAACTTTTGGGAAATGTGTCTTTTATGATCCTCAAGACACCAAAAAATGTTCATAAAAAAAATATTAATCCGTTAACAAGAAATTCCATTTGTTTACAAAAAACACCTTAAATGTTTAATGCTATTTGACCCTATTGCCGTCGACAAAAAGGTTCATCCAGGTCCCATTTTTCTCGTAAAGACCTATATTTTATGATACTGCAATGGGCATATTAATTTTTCCATTTTAATTCCGTCAAAATGACGTCCGAAAAATTCGCATATAAACAAAATCGCAATAATCGCAAATAAACAATAATATTGACATGCGATTTTGATATCTTGGTAGCTGGTATTTTTACACAAATTAAAAAAAAAAGTTGTTCTGGCATATGCAGAAGCCGAGATAATTTTTTTAAAATAATTTAACCATTTGATTATTTATAAATATTAAGGCTTCAAATTTTAACTGTGCCTAGCTCAATACTTTAATTTTGCAATTTCATTCACCATGACGAAAAAACGTTTTTTGGACACGCCCATTTGAAACTAATAGGGTCAAATAGCATTCAACATTTAAGGTGTTTTTTATAAACAAATGGAATTTCTCGTTAACGAATGAATATTTATTTATGAAAATTTTTTGGTGTATTGAGGATCATAAAATACACATTTGCCAAAAGTTTCAAGCATGCAGAAGCTTTTTTCGCAAAATGAAAATTGAATCAAAATTTTTGAAATTTCGGTGGTATTCTTTAATTATTTAAATAAATAATTGACCAAATCGAACTCGACAAGTCGCAAATTTACCGGATTTTCATTACCTATACATTAGAAAAAATTCGATACCTCTAATGGTAATAGTCCCAGAGTAAATCAATTATATGTCCGTTTTTAACGATTTTTGTACATTACAACGCCAATTTGACATCGTTTCTGACCTCCCAATTGAGATCAATTTCAGGACGATGTTCCTGAACCCCAAATGAGTACACTAAACCATATTAAAATATGTCGTTAATTAGATCCACGTTTTTTCTAATTCCACTGGCCTATTGAGTGTATTTGGTCGCTGTCTGATTTCTTCAACCCATTTCCAGACCCGCTAAGCCACCCCTTTGCATTTACGCAGGGTTTTGCGTGTTTTGAACTCTGGGGCGTATGATAATATTGTTATTGTTTAAATACTGTTAGTACATAAAATTTTTCGAAAATTATATCAGTTACTTTTAGAAATAAAAAATACAAATCTATTATGTTTTTAAGTTAATAAAACACATGTACTTAGCAACGGACAAGACAGCTTTTCTAACGAAAAAAATATGTGAAAAAACCGTTGTTCAAATGTTTGCCTTCCTTTATTCAGTAGAACTATTAAATTTTTAGATGAAAAATGATATGTTTAGGTATACAATGGTATTCAGTTTGTGTGATCAAATTTATTGTTGTCTGAAAATAGTTTTATTGCTGCACAAATAGGCGTTAATAAAACCGGCATGTTTATTATTCTTATAACCGTTGTTTTGATAGGATTTATCTACGCTATTATTCTTTAAATCCACTTACATCAGTATTGAAAAATACTATTTTCTCCACAGCTACCTTACATTGTTCGAATAAATGAAATGTAGACAATATATATTCTCGTATATTTACGCACCAGCAGATAAAGCATAATAATGTTCCCTTTTTTTCTGGCGAGACACATCAAGAAAATATTAATCAAAAGCTCTCTTAAAGTAATATCTAAAATTAATATCTAAAATAATAAATCTCTCTTAAAGTAATATCTAAATTTAATGTTAAATTATTATCATAGTCTATAATATGAAGCATGTTCGTATACAGTAAGAGACAAAAGTCTGGAATAGAGTCCATAATTCCAGCTTGATTAATTTTGGAAAAAAGTTGAGCCAGATCGCCAGATCAGGATTTAACATTTGTCGCGCCCTCTTTTGTAAAGATTAAATAAAGATGAAATTAAATTGATATTAATTATCATATTGATATTCAGAGTGAACGCTCTTCGCTTCAATCCATTTTGTACTAATTGTAAGCCTTCGAAATTTTTGAATCGCATGAATTTTTGAATGGACCTAGCTATAACCTCTCTTTCGAAATCTGGATAGAATGTCCAGGTCCGTATTTAAAAAAATGTTGATGAGGGGTCCAAAAAAATCCAAACGTCACACTCTAGAACTGATAATGCCATTTTGTAGGAAAGAAAGAGTGGCAATGAGAAAGTGTAATATCTCCGGAAGTAGAATTTCTGCAATTTAAACGGCATTTGATTAAGCACCAAATAGCTGAACTTTACCATAATGTATTCGATAACAACCTTGTAACAAAAAAATAAAAGGTGAAAAGGATTTTTTTGGAATTTTCAAGCTCATCCTTTATTATGCACGATTTTACGTGGCAATGTTCAATAATATGCCAGTGCCATCCATATCTGTATTTAGAATATCGTGCTTTTTCGAAATCTGGATAGAACGTCAAGGTTCGTGTTTAAAAAAGTTTATGAATGGATCCAAAAAATCTAAACGTCACACTAGAACTGATAATGCCATTTTGTAGGAAAGAAAAAGTGGCGATGAGAAAATGCAATCTGTTTAAACAAATCTCAAATAAAGTCAGGAAAAAATCCAATTTTCAAAAAAAAATTCAATTTTTTTCAGTTTTTTTTTTTCGGGATATCTCCGGAAGTAGAATTTCCGCAATTTAAATGGCACAGCAAATTGCTGAACTTTACCACAATGTGTTCGATAACAAACTTGTAACAAAAAGTAAAAAAATAAAAAGTTTTTTTTTTTTTGGAATTTTCACGCTCATCTTGTACAATAACGAGGAGGGACGGAGTAGTCTGTAAACGAAAAAAATGCCGTAATTAAAACGCCCGTCGGCAGTCCAGCCTGAACCGAACAACATTTTTCATTTCCAGGAAAGGATAAGCTCCCTCCCTACACATTTTAATAATCAAAAATTCACCGGGAAACCTCGCGTGAGCTGGTCCGATGTTCTCTTTTCCCAAGAATAAGCGTATTGACATTTGCGCGCAGGGTTTCCTTAATTGGCTCTTATACAAACGAAACAATTTTACACAAAGTACACGAATCGAAAACAAAGGAAAAACGACGTGGAAAATAATGTACCCCAGCAACTTTGATCATCTTTTTGTGCGCGGAGAACTCGGCGTGCGGAAACGAGAGAACAAAGAGAAAAGAAAGGTCGTAAAAGGTTTAGGTTGCACGAGGAGTAACTGCCTGCGATGATCTTAGAAACTTATTGAAAATAAACAGGTTCGTGGCACAAACTGAGCATACGGCGTTATTCTTACAGAAGTTACTCAATGATTATTATATTTTATTATTTACTTAGCAATAAAATCAAATCCAAAGGAAAATTGGTATTACATGCTATTGGTGAGAAAGCGCGGGAGAGTTCCTTTGGACCTTGGAGTTATGGAACTTCCCAGTAAATTTGATGATATAACATGCGATCAATTGGATGAATGTAACTGTATAAGATCTGTGCCGCTTTCTTTAATACTTGAAACGTAGTACAACATATCTATCTTATCTATTTCTCTCTTTAAGAGACTTTTCACCAATCACCAGTGGCGGCTCGTCAGGGGAGGCAGTGCCTTCCCTGTGAAAATTCCAAAGAAGTTTTTTTTTATATACCTATACTACTTACCTTTCATTTTTAAATTAATATATCGGGTAAGAAATTAATTCCTAAAAAATAAAAATATTAATAAACACGCATATAGTCAAAGGTGTTCCCGCACTATTATTTGCAACATATTGGCCCTCATAAACGACCCAGCGCCTAGTCTATGGCCGTGGTGGCAAGCCTCCGATGTCAATGTTTTCACATATGTACTGTATAAGTATACGCACAGTACAAGCACCTGCTTCTGTTTACAAATTTAACCAGTGGCATTAAAGGTCATTCAAAAAACTGCATAGCGGAGGCAAACACGCCCACCTCCCACCTCTCTCACGTGAAAGCGCAGAAAGCGAGTTATTTTATTTCATGAACCTAACAACCTAACCTACAAAATTTAATATTTAACTTTTATTGTTCTGTGTTTTGGAAATTTTCGTTGGAAAGTGCCGTTATTCTTGCCGGGTTTTTTTGAGTGGTATAGAAAGGTAATAATAATTACTGAAACTGTACCATATTCAGATAACACCGAACACGATACGGCCTTTTGCAAACACTTCAATAACCTTGCTTCCTTTTATTTCTGTCTGAGTATTCTTTGACTGACGTCAGCGGAAGCTGGTAAAATTTGATATACTCGTATTTTCATAATGAAGCATGGGACCCACACCAGATTTTAAGGAGTTATTACTAGACTCAAATGGAATGCTCGAATAGCAAAAAAACTTCAAACGAAACTTCGAAAATCGAGTCCGAAGTTATTGCCCGAGAGAAGTCCCCGTGCAATATGGCCTCTTTGATTTGCGGGAATGATAGGTCTCCCGCGGGGTATGCCGTGGTCCGTGACCGGAGCTCCCGCATATTGGCTCCGATATTCGCGGATCGGGTCGGAACGAACGGCGGCAATGCGATCACTGTGCCGGGGATTAACCGACATAATCCGTTTTTATTACTTTTTTGTACTTGGGAGGAGTTTTTACTTGATACTTCGGTCGGCGGATAAAGGGGAATTTACGAATTGGGACGCAGCTAAGGACCGAGTGGTTATCAAAAAGTAAGAGAGTTTACGAGTATCCGGAAAAGCAAGCATTCTTTTTCGTTTTGACGCTTCGGTATACGGTATTTAAAAAAACAATCTTGGACACAGGTGTGTCCCAAACAATATAATTCACTGACAGATATACTCAACCGATACTTGGTAAAAATTCGTATTAATTAAAAAATTAATCTTCTACAATCTTTTTGCAGTATTAGTTTGAAAATTTGAAATTGCATTGAACCTGAATTTCTTTTAGTGGATCGCGTACGTGTACATTTTTTCTTCTTATTATGACTCCTCTGTATGGCTATAGATGGGTCTAACAATGTTTTGGTGGGTCTAACAAAGTGAGATCCTTCAACCACCAAGTGAATGTCCGGAAGCGAAAGTTAAATTTATGGGACGAGAATAATTCCATCGTTATTCTCTTAAATATAATCAATATAGTCTGTTTTTATACATTTTGAGTTACTTGAGTTACAAGTTTTTTAAGGGTTTGAGTACTAAGAAGTTTTTAATACTTCGGTTTCGGTTGGTGGATAAAGTTCAGAAATAGAACATAGCTACACTTATTTATTACCACAAATTTTAATTTGTGGATGTCCAAAACGGTACAACAAAGTTATTAATCATTAAAAAAATATAGAAACAGGCTTGTCCCAAACAGTATATACTAAGGTGGGCCAAAAAATACTTTTTTTTTTCTTTAGTTACCATGAAAATATTGTTCAAGATGACAAAAAAATAAGCCTGTCAAAAGGGCAGCTCTTAATTTTAATGTTAAGAGGTGTCTCATCGTGATTTTTGATTTACCATTTAAATAACACGGAATTTTTTTTTAATTTTATTGAGTTCTAACGAATTGTTGTGTTGTAAAAACCAATACATATTTTTGAAGTAAATTAAACGATCTACAAAAAAGGTCTGAAACGATTTTTCGCTCAAGTCAACTCGTTATTGTGGTCAAAAGTTATTCGAGGTTAACGTTCAAACTCAAATGGCATATGATGACTTCCACAATTTTTTTTTCTTTATCACAAAATAAGTAAAAATAAGTTTTATGGTTTTGAGCCATTATTGGTAACTAAAGAAAAAAAATTAAAAGTTTTTTTTGACCCACCCTAGTATATCTTGTTGAAATATAATGTTCAGAAGGATATTATTTTCCCGTTCTGTTTTTGCATAAGCTTTTTTCGAAGTAATTTAAACAGTATATCATATTACATATGTATGTGCAGGTATTATTTTTATTTGGTTGTGTGTCTGAAGTTATGTTATACATTTAAATGATGTTACATTGTAATGTAACTGGAAAAACCTTTTTTTTTTGTTATTTTTTTGTGCTTGAAATGTTTTTATATGATACTTCATTTGACGGATAAACGCGAAGTTACGAATGACTATATACGAGGTGTGTAAATTAAGTAATGAGACATTAAAAAAAATAATTCGAATAGAATTACAATTCAGTATTGTCTCCTTAAAAATAACTTCCTTGGGAAGCCACACGCGCTGGAGGCGTTTCTTCCATTCCTCATAGTAGTGCTGGAACTCCCTTCATACTGGAATAACCTTCAGCTGGTCGGTTACAGCAGTTTGATTGTTTTCTATGGTCCCAAAATGACGTCTCTTGAAGTGATTTTTCAATCTCGGGAAGAAAAAAAGTCACAAGGACTCAAGTCAGGCGAATAAGGAGACTGAGGAGCCACAAGAATGTTTTTACAGGCTAAAAACTCGTTTCCTGAAATGACTGTACGACAAGGCGCATTCCCGTGATACAACATCCAGTTGTTCTTGATGTCTGATATCACATGCATGACCCTTTTTCGACGTTTTTCAAGAACCGATGAATGCAAAAGATCACGTATTCTATCGAAGTTTTCATCGGTTCTTGAAGATGAAGGCCTTCCGCTGCGTGATTCATCTTCAATCGACTCTCTTCCTTCTGAGAATGCCTTAAACCACCGAAAAACTTGGGCTCTTGAAAAAACACTGTCCCGTGGACGTGTTGAAGTTTTGCAAAAGTATCCGTTACGCTGTGTCTAAGTCTGAAGCAAAACCTGATAGCACACCGTTGCTCAAAATTAATGTCACTCATTTTTAAAAACGGTTTACGAAAACAGTCACAAAAAACAAACAAACCCACAAGTTCAACTTGACGAGTATACAACCCCTTCCCCCCACCACCCCAAAACACAAACAAACACCACCCTAAAACACCACCCAAAACCAAGCCCCCTCTCCAACCAACGAGCGAAAATGACTCGACCATCGTATTCAGAAACACCTACAAAAATTATTATAAGAATAAAAAAAAAACATTACTAAGTGCGAATTTTTTTTTTTTTAAGTGATCAAGAATTCCAAGGCGGAACGTACAAAGAATTCAAAATAAAACTAACCAAGGGATTTCACCAAAAGACCTCGTTTTCTCAGAAGTAGAATTACAAAAAACAACCTAAAAAAAACACAAAAGGAAAAGGTCACTGCCACCTAACCAACAGAATTTTTTTGAAATGAAAAAAAAACAAACCTTAAAATCATCAAACTATATTCTAACTCACTTTCACACAAAAAAACAATAAAATGAAAGAAATTATTTCTAAAAACAAAAAAATAAGGAAAAAAATTTCAAAACAAAAAAACGGCGACAACAAAACTTATCAAACAAAAAAAAAACAAACCCAACACACCCACAAAAGAAAAGAAGAAACAAAAAAAAAAAAAAGATTAAAAAACGGGGGATAAAAGAAAAACAAACACCACTAAAGAAACAATTACACAACCCCGACCACCCCTACCCAAAACCAACGAAAATTCCTTCCAATTACTTACGCCAACCCCACAACCAAGAAAAAGAACAACCCATTCGAACCGGCCACGAATCTTTTTTGCGGCCAACCAAAAAAAAAACAAAAAAAAACAGGAAAATACTTTCATATCCAATCTTTTTTTTAAATAATTTTAAAAAAAATTTCATAAATTTTTTCACTTTATTTCACACCTTCAAATAAAAATACAAAAAAATATCTTTGAAACTTAAACTTTTTTTAATCTTAACCAGGAATTAAAGGAATTTTGTAAAAAAAACAAAAACTTTTCAAACATAAAGGGGAAAAAAAAAAAACTAAAAATTACTTTAAAAAAAACACTTAAGACCAGAACCATACCATACCTAGGTAACCACTATTTTATCTTTCTTTATAAATAAAATCAAGATTTCTCCTTGTCTTTACAACAGTCCTTACGGTATATTTCTACTTTCTATTAGGTTTCCTATGATTAAATGTAAATCATTTCTGAGTCGGTAATATCGATCCCGCGGCTAACGTCAACGATCAGCCTTGCCTTTTTTCAAGAAAGCATGGCGGCGGACGGCAAGTCGTCTTAGCGGGTCCGATCCGGCAATTAAGTTTGTAAGCCTCTACAACCCTTGTTAGGGATCATATTATGGAGAAAGAGAGCTTACACCCTGGGCGTTCTAACAGCACCGACCTCTCGTCTCTTCTCCCTCAGAGCACAACGTTCTAGAGGTGATTTTTTATCTTCTTTAACCGTCTCGTCTGTGACATGTTTCTGCATAGAGTATTCCTTTTCATCGCTCGTTTTAGAAGGAACCAAACTCTCTAATTAGAGGTGTTTTTTTTGCGTAATTGCAAAAGCATAATTTTTGGTTTACAAATGGTACCGTTCAAGTGATGATGGTTTTCCGCTTAATTGTAAAAGCATAATTTTTGGTTTACACATGGTACCGTCCGAGTGATGGAGTAGTTTCGTTTTTTTCTTTTGGTCTCAACCTAGGCATTTCAACCAGAGTGCTGGCTTGTGTCTCTGAAGTATGTAAAGTAGGGCCCGTACCTAGGACAGAATATACCTTTTAGTTGGAGTTTCATCGCTGTCCACAGCCTGGAAGCATCGTTCCCGTGGATAACAGATAAGCTATATTGCGCTTAAGCTTTAGTTTTTTATACTTTTTTTTTTTTGGTACATTTTTTAATTAATGTAAGGGGAACTTCTAGAACTTCCTTATTTCTCGGTTTCATAACCGAGTGGCGCCATATATAAAAAAAAATTGCTGGCTCTGCTCAACCCACGAACCCCGCTCTCACCAACCCTATGAGTTGCCGCAGGCTTGGTAGTCCTTAGCAAAATAAGGCTACAACGTTATTTTTTGGAGGTGTGACTACCACGGGTTAAAAACCACGGTAAGCCGTGTCGTTTCAAACGACTAATGTCGGTTTTCCCCGAACGTCCTCGCCTACTACTACTTTGGAATCGTCCCCTGTCACCGTACGCGATAATAATTACATTCACTCCAGGCCCGGACCCCACCCCCGAGGGCTACACGACGGACGGAACACTCCCTAATTAACCGGAGTGATAACAGCAATTATAGTACAAACGCGTGCGGCGGGCGATGCGTTATTAGAATGGCGCGGCGCACTGGGGCGTGGTAATATTCCCGCCGTGTGTCATACGCGACATAGTCCGCGAAATAAATTTAGTTCGCATTATCTTTTTTAATTTGGGGCGCTCTCGCCGCATTATTTCCACGAATTTCGCAACGTTAATTTACGGCGACGCGTATTTACTGACGCGGACAAATATGCCGGAAGTGGTCGGAACGTATGTACATCCGGCGCGATGGCAACCCGCGAAAATTTAGTATATGATACCTAAGGATGGGATGGTCGGATTGAAAAGACTTCTGTATTAAAATAAAATACTATTGTTATTTCGCTTACTGTACACTTCTCAGCTTAAATTTCTGTATTGTTATTATTACTTCGCCGGCATTATACCCCCACTTCAACCATTCCTGACCGTCCCCAGAAGATTTTAAGGGTGGAAAACCCTTTACAATTTTAAAAAAATCGATTTTTTGTTTTTTCTTATTTCGAAAGTATAATATACTGAGAGTATACTGGAAAGAGGGAAAATCTAAATATTTATACGCGAGTGTGCGAGTTATCGTACATATTCGAGAGCGCCAGGGCTCTACCTCATACCACATACCGTAAACTAGCGAGTCAAGTAGCCGGAGCGGAGCGCTTGGGGTGGAGTAACATTTCTTTCATAATACCTTTTTTGTGAAGAAAACCAGCTCCTTGAGGAGGCAAAGGTTTATTATATGCACCTGGAATCACTGATTGATCGGTAAGTCACTAAAACTAATAGTATTAATGTATTGGACTTTTGAACGGCATTATCTCGGAATTGTATTTTCAAAAACTGCTCGTGCCGTAACTCAAAAAGTTTTTTGAGTTACGGCACGGAGAGATTTTTGTCTATATTATTGTGGGAAGGATGTACTTAAAGTTTTAAAGATATCGCATCATTACATTACTTTTTTTGGGATAAAAATTGTCGACAATATAGTCGAAATATTGAACATTTAATTAAACAACCTACTTAATTTCTAATTTTAAAATAGAAAAATTATGACAAATGCAGCACTTTTCGATGTCACGCCAAAGACGCCTGAAGGATTACCCTGATAACCCTTAGAGGGCCGGAAAACCAATATTTTGGCGCACAGAATTTTTTTTTTTATAGATTAAAATATTAATTTTTCCAATATTATTACTTTTTTTAATACAATTAAAGGTAAGTTTTCCCCTCCCCACCCCCTTTTTATCTACCCTATATCGCTTAAATTTGTAATTTCTACCTTATAAAAGCGGTACATTGTTTTGTTTGCATGAAGCTATAATTACAAATAAATAGGTATATTTTATAGAAGGTTTTTGATATTACTATTTAAAATAATTTAATGTAAATTCCCTCACGCCTTTTTTTACCCCACTCATCTTTTTAGTACCCCTTTATTTGCATGTGGCTGTAATTATAAATAAATTTATTTTCATGGCTTTCGATGGTGATTTCGATGAAAATTTTAGATAGCGGCTCAGAAATATTCATGAATCATTTTTTCGTATTAGATACTGTAAATTTTTCAATACTTCAAATGTAAATAAATGAACATCTATACGTAAATTTACTAATATTTGATTTCAACATTTCGAAACTTTCGGATTTGAGAATTTTTTCTTTATTTTCTCTCTTTGTCGTTCTGTATTATTTTCACAAACAATTTTTCGAGTGAGCTTAGTAAGAGAAATTTTGAAATTAGATTCTCAAGATGTTTCGACATCTCTTTAGCCAGATATTCGACTAAGTGGTATTCTCCCAGTAAAATTCAATCTGAAAACAATGATAAAAAGTTATCACGTCAATGTAATTTATGCCTTATGCTCAATAAGATAAGTCGATCTATATACGGATGTAAAGTATGTAGTAAAATTCTATGTATTGAACCCTGCTTTGAAATTTATCACACTAAAAATCGTTACCGTAATTTAATTTTTTTTTATAAATAATAAATAAAAACAAACAAAAAAAAAAACAAAAAAAAAACATAAAACAAAGAAACGTAACTCTGCCACAATCGGTCCCAAGCCCATGTTTAAAAGATGATGGTGTTTCAGAATCGTCCATGCGAGGCAAAGGGGTAGTTTTTACCCTATTATAGGGGTTGTTTTTGGGTTTATTATTTTTTTCTTGACGTCAGATTTGGATTCAGCGTCGAAAAATGCATAACGAAAACCAATATTTTTTTTGAATTTGAAATTTGTTTTTCTTTTTGTATTTTTTTCTTATTTGTATGCTGTGCTATGCCTATGATCAATACTTTGCCTATGATTAATCAATGATATGAGATACTTTTCATACCAGTTTTCTGAGGGCGATATGCCCCCTGAAATCCTGGCCCTCTAAATGTCTCTTAGATGCCTAATATCTCGGTACCATACGAGAAAAAACTAAATGAAGAACTTGTTGTACTGTACACACAAACCTCGTGGTGTTTGCTTTTTGATACAAACTTATCAAAATGTATTTATATGAGAATTGTCTTTTAAAACTAAATCTTTTGGGAAACTAATAAATAAACATAATATAGTATATAATATACTCTTATGTAGTTTGGACCACACTGTAGATGTACTGGGACAATAATTAATTATTAGCTTCTCCTTTAAAAACAAGACGTGATTCATTCAGGATGTTTTATATTTCTGTGTCTTATCGCACACGGAGTTACCGTATTAAAAAATGGCGTTCCGAAGAATTTAAATAGCCTTTTTATACATAGGTCGGAAGTGCATTAACACGTATACACTTATTTAAATCACAGATAACAATTTGTAGAAATAATAACAATAACATTGTTTGGATAAGGAATCACGATCGCAGCGTTTCAACCTAGTCCAATCTAAACTACCGAAAGCACTCAAGTGACAGACTATATTTGCGGTAACACCGGTGAAATTTCCAGTGATTTGAAAGTATACAAAATGGATGAAATCGACACGATGTTTTGTAAACAGGATCGATGTAACGTTGCTTCCGTTGACGGTATTGGTAGTGGTCCTCCAGATGTTGGTTCCTACGAAATTTCGGGAGAGGAAGACGGGAATAAGGAGACTTATCGTAAGAGCGGGAAAGGATGCACGAATTCAGTAGAGAAAAGAGTGTTTGGAAAAACTAAGGAGAAATGGCTGTTCATACTGTTAGGTCTCATAGTTGCTGCGACTCTGATTGTTTTTATAGCCAACTTATTTCAGGACAGTTTCGATTCTGGTTCTTCGCAATACACATCTGTTAAGTGTAACAAAACTGGGAAGTACTTTGTCATCAAAAGGGACTGAATTATGTTTTACTGATTAACTGGTGTAAATAGTGGTAAAAGTGATTTTAGGCATCCTAAGAATTTAATTCTTTATATCTACATTGTTTGTGGTATTTTTTATGAAAATTGTATTGCCCATATATTACACGAGTATCTAGTTTATTTTTCGTAAAGAAACATCATTTCATAAATAAGTAAATTGAATATGGTCGCATTTTTAGTACAAGAGCAAAAAATCATAATACGGATAACATGTTACTTGTGACATTTAGGAATAGGTACTCTAAAAAAAACAATTGATTGAATAAGATAATTAAAAATCATCTGATGTACCTATTTAACGTTTATTAAATTTATTTAAAAAAAAATGGTTTTTAATTTATTTTTATTTTAACGACTTGAGAAAGTACGCAAAATATTTTTATTACAGGTTTTGCATTAAAAACAGTGGCGGTTGGTGATATTTCAGTTAGCTATATTTTGAAAACGACGCATGGGACCCACTTCACTTTTTTAGGTGATGACTATTACACCTCTTACAGAAAGGATTTATAGTAAAAAAACCGTCAACAAAGTTTGCGAAAATTTCAAAAAACCTGGAGCACTCGCCTTGGATCTCAGTACACGCTCTGTGGAATATTTGCAGCAAATTTTTTTTCATAATTAGAAACAAATATAAGGAGAAACAGTTTTTCGATTTGTTACAAAATATTTATTTTTTCAAAATGTTATGGCCATTTTAATTTTAATTTTTTTAGGAACATTTTGTTTCCCCAAATAAAAGTGACCATACCTTTTTAAAAAAAAAAATTGTAACAAATCGAAAAGTACCTTCATCCTTATATTAGCCACTTCTTCATATTGTATGGAAATCAATTATCAGTAATCCAACTAAATTCAATGCGCAAGGTTTCAGGAAACAGGATTTTTTTGTATTCTCAGTATGTTCTATTTTATGTTTTAAATTGGATATACGGACTGGCACAAGATCATTGTATACACCCGTTATTTTCTTTATTTATTGAGACAGTTTTCAAAATATCAACATCACATATTCAAAAAAAATGGCATCTCTTGACATATTTAAATCTAAATGACATTGACACATTTTCCGGTGTCACCGGAAGTACTACCAACTCACAATTTTTAAATAAGAAATACCATACAGGGTGTCCAGGAATTGAACATACAACATAGTATCAGATATTCCTTGACCCAAAAGATAAGGGTTTAGGTTAACTTGCATATAGCCATTGTTGCTTCATTTAGCACCTAGATGGTGTTGGATTATCAGATTAAATTTTCATGGCAGAAAATAAATTTAAATTTTTTAAACAACTGCATTAGAAGACAAAAGTGAAGACTCCTACTATTTCTGGTTACGCTGTTCACTAACTCTCTGAAGCAATTTGAAAAATATATTTTAAGCTTCTGAATCAGGTCAAATATGCAATGAGTAGAAAAGTACGCTTGATATAAATTATTAAGTGTTTCTACATTTTCGAAAACGCCTCATATAAAAAAATGCCAGCTCTAAAAAATGTCAATTGTAGGCTTAAATCTATATCCCAAAAATGGTCAAAATCGATTTCCGCGTTTTATTTATTAAAGAAAAACAAATATTTTTCCGAAATTTGGACACCCCCTAGCGGCTAAACGAAGCAACTGTAGTCATATGTTGATTATGTTGGTCTAAATAGTTTTATTTTGGGTCAAGAAATATCTCTCATTAGATACACTCAATTCCCGGACACAGTGTATATTACTGCATGTTTTTGAAGTCGTCATAATTCTCGGAGTTCAGTGATACTAAAATATGAGCTGTTAGGCAGCCAAATATTCTTTAAATCTTTCTAATTTTCAACAAGGTGTGTTAGAAAATTCTTGCTCCACCTTATTATATCAATATGTGGTAAATAATTTGACAGATATTGGTTATACAGTTTTTATACTGATTAAACAGATTATGCAGCTGTTACTTTAAATAATACTGGTTTTACCAAAACCAACACCAAAAGTATGGGCGTCATCTCCCACGACAGTTGACGATTAAAAGGTATATAGACGTTTGCACAAATATAGACGTTTGCAACTAAAAAAAATCTGGACTAAATGCCATACTTTTTTAACTATTACAAAAATAATCCACGTCTGTGATGAAACTATACGAGGTGTGTCTATTAAATAATCGAACGGATGCTGCTATCAAAGCGCTGCCAGCGTGTCGCGACAAATTTGAACAGAACTGTATCTGGTGATACTTTCCCCACACTGAGCTCGCTGGACAAGCCAGTGAGTCGCTCTGGGGAAAACTTTTACAGAAGCTTATGCAATGTTAATAGAAGTCTACAGGAATTAATGTTTATCCAGCACACAAGTTTTTGAATAGTTTAAATGGTTTAAAGAGGGACGTGAAACGACTGAAGACGATCCGCACCCCGGACGGCCATCAACGTCAAAAACGGACGAAAACATTGAACAAATTCATAAATCAACCCGCGAAGATCGTCGTCTAAGCATCCGAGGGCTTGCTGAAATAACAAGAATCGACGTTCGCCAGATTTTGCATGAATCGTTCAACATGCGCAAAGTTTGCGCAAAAATGGTGCCAAAACTTCACACTCCCGAGCAAAAGGAATCAAGAATGAACATTTGCGCTCATATTCTAACCAACATTGACACTGATCCAGGCTTGTTACACACGGTGACACTGAAGGGGACACTATTCGAAAGTGTGGAAGCGGTTAAAGCAAAAGCAACGGAGGTTCTGAACCAGCTGATAGAAGCAGACTTCCAGCATTGTTTTCAACAATGGAAAAGTCGTATGGAGCGGTGTAGAGATCGCCAAGGAGAGTACATTGAAGGCAAAAAAAGTTGCTACTGCAATTGGTAACGAATAAAAAGTATTATGATAGCAGTTCGGTTGTTTAATAGCCACACCTCGTATATTCATCTAAAAATAAGGTATATTTACTGTCTATAAGTATTAATATATCTGTTGATCGTTACTATAGCTGTTAGACTGTAATGCTAGTGGAATTTGAAATTATCGTATTTTCTTAACGCAGCATGGGACTGACACCATATTTTAGGAAGTATTGCTAGACCCGAATATAAGGATATATAAATAAATAATAATATATAAAATCACACTATATGCATGTAATATGCATGAACTATATGCATGTAATGTCAACAAAAAAAAAAAAACTTTTTTCGCACACGTTTTTTTGATTTTTTAACGTATGTATCGTTTGATTTATTTATTTATTAATATTATATCATTTTATTTAGGTCTAGTAATACTAGAATTTAAAATTCCACCATCCTCCACTGCTAAAGACTACAAATAAATTTTCACGAGCCGTCACTGTCCTCCAGGCAGTGATTCCTAGCCGTTCACTGTTATAAGTGCCGCCCCTTTCAATATACTGGCGTCACGGCCTTCTGTAAAATCAAAACACCGGAGAGAGGTCCGACGAAGTATTATACGTCATTGTCCACGACACATTGTCAATTTGTCACCGAGATTTATCTGCGTCAGTTTTCCGCAGACGCGGCGTCCTCCTCCTCCTCCTTCTTCGAAGGGACGCAATCGTTTTCGGACGATTTATCTTTTTTGCTTCCGCAAGGTGCACATCCAATTCGAAGAAAGCTTATTGGGAGAACCGCCAGCCAGGGTCCGGGCAGCGTATTGGGACCATTGGTGCTAGCGCCGGAGAAGTCGACGCCGATGGACGTCCAATTGAAGTGGAGACTGATTTATTTTACATGATACACCAGATGCCCAACGTTGAAACCAACGTTCGACACTAAAATTTCGCTAAACGTCTCTGCGACACGGTGTGACGAACGTTGAATGTTTTTAAGGGGGTAAAACCCTTTGGACGCCCGAAAATGAGCCTTTTTTATGAATTTATTTAACGGTGATTAAATAATCACACCATTTTAAGGTTTTAATATTAATTTATTACAACTTTGACGAGTAGAAAGACATTTTTTTTTTTTTTTTAACAAAATTGCGGTTTTACAAGGTGCCTTTGGCATGACATCGAAAAGTGCTGCATTTTTATTCAAGTAATCTCGAACAGGTTGAGCAAAAAGCGCCAATAGAGTGGCCCCCGACATCTCCAGATCTTACATCTCCAGATCTCCAGAAAAAAAAAAAAACGGATCCACTACCCGTGATTTTTTAACACACTGAACAAATAATATTATAACTAAAAAAATATATGAAAAAAAAAACAATAGCTTCATTTTTATCGCAAATATGAATGGATATAGAAGATATACACGGTGGAGACTTTAACTGGAATATATTCGCTAGCGGGGTGGTGAATGATTTTTCAAGAAATTCCCGAGACACGTCAACTTTTAAATGTATTTACCTACATTTTGCAAGTAATATGAAAAATATAGCCCTTCAGGGGTGGCTGAAACCACCCTCGACATGATTTTTTTCAAATGCAACCCTATGGCTTGTGACCCCTCATTGTAAAGCTGGTGGAAAGAGGAATCCAACGCACTGATCAAATTTTAGTTTTTAGTATGTTTGTAGGGTTGCATACAATTAAAACAATTTAAAAATTAAATTTATTTTCAATGTAACAATTGTTCAAAATGTGCACCATTCACTTGTTGGCAGCATCCCAGTCTGTGGTAGGTTTCGTCCCTTACATTATGCAACATTTGCGGTGTTATTTTTCCGATTTCCTCTCTTATCCTTTCCTGCAGATCTGCTATGTTGTTGGGTTTCTGAATGTAAACCCTACTTTTAAGATGTCCCCACAAGAAGAAATCCAGTGGTGTAAGATCTGGAGATCTTGCTGGCCACTCAATATTACCTCGCCTCCCAATCCACCTACCGGGAAAAATTCTGTCCAGATACTGACGAACAATGGCAGCATAGTGTGGTGGGGCCCCATCTTGCTGAAACCATAACCTCTCGTCGGTCAAGTTAGGGTTTAAGGGGTTTGGAAATAAATGACATAGCACTGGCATTAGTTCGTGCTGGAGTAAACGCAATATCTTGCTCCATTAAGAGTGTCATCAAAGAAAAATGGTCCTACAATTCTATCTTGTATTATTCCGGCCCACACATTAGTTTTCTGTGGGCGCTGAGTATGAAGTTCCTTCATCCAATGGGGGTTCTCTTCAGCCCAGTAACGACAATTTTGGCGATTTACGTGCCCATTTAATGTAAAAGTAGCCTCGTCAGAGAAAACTATCCACTCTAAAGATAACTGGTTTTGATCAATACAAGTCATCAATAAATCGCAAAATTCCACTCGTCGATCTGGATCATCTTCAAGTAGCTCTTGAACAGCATGCATTTTATAATGGCTTTTTTTTCTCATATTTAAGTATTTTTAAAACTGTTTTGTGATTAAGATTACTATCACGGGCCAGTTGACGGGCTGGAGTGATTGGATTTTCTTCTAGAGCAAGCAACAAATTCAACTTCGTGTCGTCATCAACAACAGCCTGCCTCTTACCAAAGTTTACAGAATAAATAAATATTTATTCTGAAACTTTGCTCTTACTCGGTACTTTCCTGACATGACCCATCTCTCGATATTGTGCCTCAATTTTACTAATGGTACCTTGATTTAGTGGTGGCAAGTCAGAATGCGTTTCTCGAAACAAGCGAACAACTTCGCATTGAGTTCGCGCCCTATCACCATATCCAATCATCATCAAAATTTCGATTTTTAGCGATTCAGTTAAATAAGACATTTTCACCAATTTGAAATAACACTTCGTTTCAAACTCTGAATACAGCATACAAACTAAATTACTCTTTGCGGCCGTGTAAAAACACTAGCAAAAAATAACAAATATCAGTTGTGGCAAAAAATTGCTTGGAATTTTTTATGGGGACATATGAAAAGTAAGGTTTACATTCCAAAACTAAACAACACATATTTTGAGTACAAAATTGTTGCGTTAAAAATAAATTAAACTATAAAATTACGTTTTAATTGTATGCAACCCTACAAACATACTAAAAATTAAAATTTGATCAGTGCGTTGGATTCCTCTTTCCACCAGCTTTACAATGAGGGGTCACAAGCCATAGGGTTGCATTTGAAAAAAATCATGTCGAGGGTGGTTTCAGCCACCCCTGAAGGGCTATATTTTTCATATTACTTGCAAAATGTAGGTAAATACATTTAAAAGTTGACGTGTCTCGGGAATTTTTTTGAAAAATCATTCACCACCCCGCTAGCGAATATATTCCAGTTAAAGTCTCCACCGTGTATATTGTATATGTATGTAGAATATATGGTAAAAATTATGCACGATCCTGATACAAACATTTTTTTAAAAAAATTCTGCACGAATGAATAGTCTAATATCTTTAAAAAATGAATCATTACTTCTAACTCTAGCAAAGTCGAGACAGGACTATATAGCTGCGGCACTCGGATTAGGATTTAATAAATCTCCCATTTTATTGGTATGTAGGAAGTATATTACAATGTAGATCACATTTTATGGTGGCCCCGGCCTCGTGAAATCCGATAAGGCCCTTTCGGTAGTTAGTTTTTAATAAGGAATTTTATGCGACGTAATTCCTGTCCCTTTTTTTATGTACGCGCTCATCTTTCAAAAGCTTCTGGAGATAATAACGCAACACTGTTGTTAGAAATTGAACGTAAGTTATTATAAAAAAATACATATGTACGTGATATGTGAAAAAACTTTCGTTGTGTATATGTAAGTACAATAATGAGTAGCAGGTGATTGATTGAGAATTGGCCCTCCACCTCTACCTCCGTTATTACTTGAGATAAAAATTTGAAAGATATTATCTCTATTATGAATTTTTTAAATATAGTATTAGTTGTACAGACTGTTACAAAAATATAGTGTCAGGGGCACATTTTTTTTAAATTGAGACTATATTTCCAAAAACGGATCCAAATAAAAAAATGGAAGCAAAACCTCATATTTTTTCTAAATACATCGATATAACACTTTGCAGAATTACCTATCTTTGATAGATTCGGATATATATGCATTTGAAAATATATGGTATAGTACGGAGTTTCCAAGAAAACTGCAATAGGCCTTAAATATGAAATACGAAATTATAGAGCAGACAGCATACACCATACATATTCATTATTCAAGTGCATGTATCTCAAAAACTTTAAAAGATAAACCCATAACTAAATGATTATTAGGATCCGGAAAATATGCCAAAACGCAAGGTCGGACTCGTAATCCTTCATGTCATTGACGGAAGGACATATGAGAGACCAAAAGACAGGAGTAAAAATGTGTTAATAATGTACATACATATCGCTTGTGTCATTCAGAAACACTGACTGTCTTCATTGCTTGAGCGTAAGTTGCCACAACCTGTAGTCTTTCTTCATTTCTTCTCGTTAAACGTGAATGATTTGTTCTGTACATTGTACATATGCTTGTAGAATTTCGCACAGTTGTTTGTATCACTAACAATTTTATTGTTTGTTGTCACTAACTTCAGTACATTATTATTTTTTACATCTACAGAGAGCAATGCTCGTGTTACTACTATTTCTATACTCTTAGCCGTTGTTTGCATAACCTATTTACTAGCTATCAATATCAGGGCGAAATATTTGAAACGTCTAAAATTTGTTTACTTTACTTGTTAAATAGTTGTAATTGTAAAAGAACCCTATGAAAAAATCTGTTGTTTCGTCCGCTGTCAGTCATAGAAATTTATTGCGCATGTCTTCTTTGATATTTCCCATGACACGTTGATATGTCTTCTGTAAACATGTTTTACGCAATGTTTGACCACTAGACAAGAATACATCAAATATACGATTCGTCCATTGTAAAATCGTCGTAATTTTCAATCAACTTTTTCAGTCTATTCACAAATGGTAACGACTGTGCCATTATTGCATAAATCCACAAAAAAAATCACACGACACAAAATTATTTAGAACACTCACGACACAAAATTATTTAGAACACGGCATTCTACCGTCCATTCGCTCGCATCGAGCTAACATAAAACACTATGGAATCGGCGCACACAGGGTGACTAACACAGGGTTGTATTGTGCAGACCCTGCGTTGTGGCATACTTTCCGGTCCCTAATGATTAGCCTAATATTCAGTACTAATGGTTAGGTTCCGTGAAAGTTAGTATAGGTATCTATAAATTTCATTCAAGCCCGTGCTCTATCTCATTGTGAGAAAAAGGTCATAAATTACGTGAAAATAAATTAGGGACATGTGCGACATAAGCCGTTATCCTTCACTTTTCGGGGGCTTCGTGTTTTTGCTAATAATATGAATCCCGTTTAAAACGAACGGGCTGTGTACATTGTTAATGATTAAACGATTTCGTGGGGCTAACAATGCTTTAAGAAAATAAGCAAACAATCGGCTGCAAACCCGGAAAACCCCTTAGGTACAATTCGACTGAACTTAGGAGGAGAAGTCACGTACCACGGAGTTCAACGAGCATTCTTAGTTTTTCTTTGCGGTAGGGGGGTGGGAGGGGGCATCCGTTGCGAGGTCTCCGGAGGTCAGTTCATAGTGCCTTAATGGTTTTCCTTGAACGTTGGTTGTTTCAATGAAAAGACCAGGAATAAGTTAGTATCAAAGCGAATAAGTGGAAGCGACAAAAACTATAGTAATTTATGTAACATGTATAAAAAACAATGTTAATCAAGATTTCTGGTAATAAACAGACACGTCATTTCAATGTTAGATTACGTCCGAACTGATACACAAATGTTTTCCCTTAATAAACATTTTTGTAACCAAAATAACGGAAACAGTAAATATTTAAGAATATACTCCATGCAACAATTACAATTCAATGCAACAATCCATGCAACAATTTGATTCGCAAGCATTTAAAATGCATTAAGCAATTGATTAAATTGTAATAGAATAAATTTTGCGTTATTAGTCACTCTTTATGTCTTGTGCTTTCTAAAATTTATATTCAAGTACTTCCACTCTATTCTCATTGCATAGTAGAAATGGGTTATTTGGAATGTGAAAATTTTTTACAGAAGCTTATGCAATGTGAAAATAAGTGTACGGGAATGAATATTTATCCCGCACACACGTTTTTGAATGGTTTAAACGGTTTAAAGAGGGACGTGAAACGACCGAAGACGATCCGCGCCCTGGACGGCCATCAACGTCAAAAAAGGACGAAAACAATACACCTCAATACATGCTGGACAACTTCCCAGCTTAAGAAGATGAGTTTCTAGGTTGGTTTTGCTGTATGTGGACGAGC
This sequence comes from Aromia moschata, assembly GCA_029963805.1. NCBI lineage: Eukaryota > Metazoa > Arthropoda > Insecta > Coleoptera > Cerambycidae > Aromia > Aromia moschata. The sequence goes on along the minus strand of JAPWTK010000306.1, from coordinate 549,237 downwards.
ATTGTCATGCAGCAATATCACTTTCCGCCTTCACTGGCCCGTAAATGGACTTTTTTCCTCCAGAGCATCACTTCATTTGATCAATTGGGCCTGGTAACGTCAGCTATATTGGTTTGACCAGGTTCCAGAAGCTCGTAGGCATGGATATTTGGTTTTGCAACTGATGTCGATGACTGGCCTGGATCAACCTATGCTTTTCTGCGTTTAGGATTGTCCTTCAAAGTCCACTTTTCATCCTCCGTAATGATTTCGTGCAAAAAAATAATTTTTCTACCGAGAAAGCAAATTCATGCAGATGTCAAATCTTCGGTTTTAAAAACTAAATCGAATACTCTTTTTTTGTCCAGTTCTATAACGAACATTGTATTTATATTATTCTTCTTTAAATACATTATGTTTTTTATTAACTTGTTTTTTACTTTTTTTATATTGCATTTTTATTGTCTATCCTATATATAAAGAAGCTATTGTAAAAATAAGCATTACCTTTTTTATTTTATAAGTACCTAGTTTAAATAATTTAACACAAGCTTTGCAAAATTACGTTTTTTTTCATCAGGCTTTGAAGACTTTTTTTGTGGCTTGAGATAACATGAAATTTCTCTCTAGAGATTTGTGGACAAAAAAAAAGTGCCCGACAGTTAAATTTTTCTCGAGAAAAGCCGCCTTTAATAGAATAGAACGAGTAATGAAAATTATTGCCTGGAAAATCGCGTTTATTCTCGGATTATGTACATATAATGCTTTGACATCAAGTGGAGTTATATATTAAAAAGAATCATTGGGCGTCAAATCTTCAAAGAGCGAACAGGAAGTACGAAACGCTTTTTGAGGTGTTACCCTGTGGGAGACTTGCCAAACAATAAAATATTTTAATTATCATTTCCTTTGTTGAGTTTTATCCGCTATTCCACTAGGTTTTAAATTAATACCTATTAAATTAAGGCATACTACGAGTAGTATACCTTCTTGTTTCTTTACCTTTATAAGGTCAAGTTTTCGTACCTAAAGTGTTCTCTCTTTGTTTTAAGAATCTTTTGAAAACTTTTTAATAACTGTTATACTTAAATACAGTGCGCGCCTAAAGTATGGCATAAATTCAGTAAAGGTGAAACAAAAAAATTTTTTGGAAAAAATCCTCGAACAGGTCGATTTTGTTTAATAAAAACACACATTTTTGAGGGAACGTCTATTTTCAGATGTCATTTGTTTTTGAGTAATGACGACGTCGTCAACTTATTTTTCAAATGGCAACCCCCCAAAATAAAGAATTTTTTTCCAAAAATTTTTTTGTTTCAAATTTACTGAATTTATTCCATACTTTAAGCGCGCACTGTATATATACATACAATCTTATATACTTTGTTTTTTCCAGTGAAACGAATATTGCATAAAATATATATCACTGAAAGTAAACAAAATGAAAGACCAAGAATGAAAGAAAAGTCTTTAAACACTATTAAGACAATTACTAAGACACTTTGTGGAACTTTACTGACGTGTCACAACTGATAACAAAAATGAAACGGCCTACTTGTTTACTTTAAAGTGTTTTCATTACACCAATAAGTTTGATTTTGTCCCATAACTTAAAAACGAGTAGACGGATTTTCAATCTGGTCTACCATTGCGTAAATAATCAAAATACCTTTCAAATGAGGTACAATATGCCTCATTTTGTTATTTAAAAATTTTAATCGGATGGCTCCTGTGTTGAGGGCAAAGAATAATTCTGTTAGTTAGTAAATTAAAAATTAAAAACAAACAATAACAGACTGTACTACTTGTAACGTTCACAGCTACAGCTCCAAAAGAAATGAGCCCTATTTCAGGTTCCGTCTACTGTGGCCAAGAGCAAAGCTTGTCGATGCACCAAAATTATTTGGCAAATAACTAAAACGCATTTACTCAGGACCTACTGAACCGAATATTGAAAATAAAACACCACTGAAAATACAATGAAGAGACCTTTCAAGTGATCTGTCATTTGACCCTTTTGTTCAAGGGTTACTACCCCGCCTATGGACTTTGCGGGAATAAGGCAAAATTGTAAAAAAAAATGTGTGCAAATAATCTTGACAGGTTTATTGAAAGGTCACTCATTCTCTTTTCAGTAGTGTTTTATTTTTAAATTTGGTTTACTAGGCCCTGAGAAAATTCGTTTTACGCCGCCTATGGATCTTGCGATAATAAGTTGAAATTGTAAAAATTATGTATCTAGCATACCAAACATACATAACCAAAATAGACATGTTTCGTCATTTCTATGATGAATCACTGATTTCCAAAATAATCTGGATGGAAACTTTTCGTCGGACCACCCTGTATTTATCTTTGTATGCAAGTTTAATTAGAGATAGTCTGATTTCGACCGTTCGAACCAAACTTCGAGCAGGAAGCGCGTGACTGGCGCCCGACGTGACGCAACGACCCCTGAGGCATTCCGTTTTCTCATTTCAGACGGAACGTTAAAAAACAATGCGGTCATTTTTTCCGCGTAGAAAAAGCCCACCCAATTAATTATATCAGCGATATAATACGCCGGCAAATTGGGGGATGATCTTCGGCATTATCTTTCGCCTTTAAATTCGGATATCCGTAATAAAACAGCCCGACGTCATCTCCGGACGAAATTGGACACGGTGTGCTACGTGTGCAGAATCCGTGCGAGGCGCTTCCACCAGAAGGGTAAGCGTAAGTGCGGCCTCGAAGATCAGAGCCGGCTTGCTTGAAAAGCTGTCAAAAATAAGCTCTCAATATTTGTATTTTCGAAAAATCCTCATAATTAATTCAAATAGTAATACGGGATTTAAACTAATGGTGAAGTTATTTCTTCCGGGTTTTGCCGCGGTCGTCTAAATTGACTTGACGTTTCGCTGATCATGCTGTCAGTTTCTTCAGAAGGTTTCTAAAGACTGTGGACTTTGGTTTCTAAAGACGGTGGACTGTGGACAGTCTATAGAAAACTTTTGAAGAAGCTGGAAGCATGATCAGCGAAACGTCAAGTCAATTTAGACAACCGCGGCAAAACCCGGAAGAAATAACTTCACCATTGGACAACAGCCGTGAAGCCTGCATTCTACTACGGGATTTAAACTAGTCTTAATGTTTTTATTTTATTTTATAATGCAGGTACCAAGACAGACGAATGTCCAATTAGAGGGTTGGAAAATACAAGACTATATCTTAGATAAATACTAGAGAGAAAACTAATTATAAATTATTTATAAATATATATAATATTACAACAAGAAGGTGAAATATTCGTCTCGTTTGATGTATGCTCATTGTTTCCAAGTGTCCCAATCCCGCAAACTTTGGACTACCTCAGGGAATTGCTCGAATTAAATGGTTTAGACGATAAAATTATTAAGGAATACATTCGGCTTACTAGTATTTGTATGAATCAAAATTGTTTTCAGTATAAAGGTGAATATTTTCAACAACATGAGGGAACGGCAATAGGTAACTCCTTGTCACCTTTCATTGCAAATCTTTTTATGAGTAAATTTGAGACAGAAGTAAAAGATAAATTCGAGTATTTCTCTAGAGTCTGGTTCAGGTATGCGGATGATATCTTCGCGGTATTTGATACAAAAGCAATTAGTTTAGATAATTTTGTTGCTAAATTAAATAACCGTTTCCCTACCATAAAATTTACATATGAAATGGAACACAATGAACAACAACCTTTTTTAGATGTATTAGTTATTAGAAATAATGAAAATAAGTTAGAGTTTGATGCATATAGGAAAAAAACCGCGACTCTTAGATAACTTCCCAACGATTCACACCACACTTTTCAACATAAAATGGCAAGTTTTAATTTTCTAATTCACCGTTTGTTAAACTTCCCCCTCAGTAAAGAAATGTTTGAACATGAGAAACAATTGATTAAGGAATATAGCTAAGAATAATGGTTACTCAATCCATTTAATAGATAAGTTAATAAGGAAGCATAAATTTAAGAGAACCCTGTACAATTCCACGACTTTTCGTAGAGATACTGACAATTCTAAATTTTCTTCGTTACCATATGAACCTAAATTCACCCGCGGACTAGATAAAATTTTTAAAAATATTGATATCAATTTGGTTTATAATTCTAAAAATAAACTACAGACGCTTTTGGGTAACCCCAAAGACAAAATCGACAATAACGAAAAGTCAGGAATATACGAAGTAAGTTGTAAAGATTGTGACCAAAAGTATATTGGGCAAACAAAAAGATCTATTTTGACTAGATTTAAAGAACACATGGCTTATTTGAAATATGGCAGAACAGAAAAATCTTGTGTTGCTCAACGCGCTTTTGACAACAACCATAGGATAGACATAAATAATTTAAAATTAATTAGAAATGTAACAAACAGTAGACAGTTGGATGCTTTTGAAAGTTTAGAAATAGTTAAGTGTAACAGTAGTATGCATAAGTGTTTAATAAGAACCAATCCACTGTTTGCTCTGATAAACAAAGACAGTTACGGTTCAATTGGCAACAAATTTACGTGGCAACAAATTTAGTATAAATAGTGTAAGTGTGTAGGCTAAAATTTAGTTCCATTTTTCTCTGCATCTGTGACTCAGATACAATTTCTTGTATGAAATTATGCTTCAACATATCAAAAAGGAATTGAAAAAAACTTATCAATTTGCATGACGCATAACTTTTACGTACCACCATGTCCCAGAATCGTTTCCAGTGAATCCCTTACGTCCAAGTACATCCTTTTTTGTCTCTCAAAATCGTCTTTTATCCAAAATCTAGACGGTGGACGTGTTTCTTAATATCAAATTCAGTTTCCGCATGCAAAAATGCATACATAGAAATTAAGGGGTCCTATCCAAAGGACACAACATTTTTTAAATTTTATCGGCCAGTGTAATGTTATGTAACACATCGTTAGTTCTCATTTGGTGGCATAGACAAGGATTACAGGAATCAAAACGTAAATGTTGGTCTTTGCTTATATATTTACATTTACACCACTCATTTGTTCTGATCAGCAATCCTAAAAATCAATAATTTTAGTTTGAAAAAAAAAACAGACAATCGTACGAAACATTTTTATCCAAACTTCTGAGCAAATACTCCACTGTGCGGCGGCACGTTACTCTAAGAGTCTAAACCCCGATACTTATGTGCCCAATAAACGCGATAAATTAAACGGTTAGACGGACGTTTCAGTCCCCCCGGCACGGCCGTTCATAACTTACAGCTCTCTCGCGCCAATTGGCCCCCTCGCGTTTCAATCATAAAATTTCGACGCGTAAAATCCGCCATAGAAATTTTCCATCCGCCATTCACCTTTATGAAGATGATCGTGCGTTCGGTTCTCGGTATTTACGGCCGTTGCCATGGCGAACTAGTCGCTGGTGCGTTCAATCTGCTCGGCTCAGCTCAGCTCCGGGGGTGATTATTGGCATATAACGTTAAATCATTTTTTTTAAGCGCATCTAGCAACTACCACCTCCGCTTTTTAATGTTTCATGTGGAATAGCTGCCGTTTATTTGCTCTAAATTTGTACACATGAATGTGTTCGCCACTTTGTTTGACGATTTCCACAAGAATTGCGAGCTTCTTTTCACCGTTGTTTTTACGTTGCTTTACGGCCAATTTTTTTACAGGGTTAACATATTTTTTCCGAAATTTCCGAACATTCGCCGTCAGAAACACAATTTAAACCAAAATGTTGCAGCTGTTTAATTAACATAATTTTTTCAATGGAACACCCCGTCTTATTTTTTATTTGTTGAATTTCGCTTGTTCTCACCACAACGTTATCACATATGAATACGATTTTAAACACAAAAATTACCGTCTTGGTTCCTTTGTTGCTTATATCAGTGAAATATACGAGGTGTGTAAATTAATTAATGAGACTGGCAACGTAGCGCCCGATCCAGCAACACTGCGGAGACGGGACTTGGAAGGGCGGTAGGTTAACATGTAAAGCACCATCAGTACAAGTTTGAACTTGTTAGTCATGTATTTGTTCTTTGTGACTGTTTTCGTAAACCAGTTTTTTCCAGTGCGTTTTAAACAACGCTACGGAGACAGTGTTTCTTCAAGATCCCAGGATTGTTGGTGGTTTAAAGCATTCTCAGAAGGAAGAGAGTCGATTGAACCACGCAGCGGATGGCCTAACTCTTCAAGAACCGATGAAAATGTCGATAGAATACGGGATCTTGTGCGTTCAGATCGTTGGTTGACGACAGAAATGAACAGAGTTAAATTTGAATCACACCACTGTTCACCAGATTTTGACTAACGAATTGGGAATGAGAAAAAATAGCGCAAAAAATGCTGCCAAAAAAATCTTTTGCAGGGACGAATTGTATGTCTTTTCGATTGAAAATGATCCCCATTTTTTGGAACGTGTCATTACTATTGATGAGGATTCTAAGGAAACCAATGCATGGAATAGCACACTTCAAGTTCTCCAAGACCCAAAAAAAAGCAAGAATGAGCGAGTCGACGATCAAATGCATGCTGATTTGGTTTTTTGTTAGCCAGGGAATTGTCCACAAAGAGTTTGTGTCTCCAGTAAATCAATACTTTTACAGAGAGGTTCTTGAAAAACTTCGAAAAAGGGTCATGCTTGTGAGACCAAACATCAAGAACAACTGGATGTTGTATCACGACAATGTGCCTTGTCACACAGCCATTTCAGTAAACGAGTTTCTGCATCCTTATTCGCCTGACTTGAGTCCTTTTCAAGTCCTTTCCTTCTAAGAAAACATTTAAATCAATTTCCTTTATTAAATAAAGTGACAGAATAAAACATGCATCTAAAAGTGATAATTTGTTCAAATGTTTTCTTTCATAGCCACCTTTAATAAATAATCATTTAAGATATTTTATTTCAAATAATATTTGTCTACAAAAATATGTTTAAAAAAACACATTCATAGGCCTCAAAACCTACGTTTCACTGATATAAGCAACAAAAGAACCAAAACAGCAATTTTTTATCTTTTTCTTTCTCTTTGTAATCAACCAAATGTAATTATCCACAGGTTTTAAATTACGTCATATTGCAGACTATATTATTTTATACAGGGTGTCCGAACTACGAAACTAGGGTACACTCAACAATTACTGAAAGAAATGAGATACACGTTTTGTGTTTTCACTGTTGTAAATGGCGCGAAATTCAGATCCTTTTACCATTTTTCATGTTTTTCGATAGCCAACTGGAACGACAAACAAATAGCAACTTTAGATTTTTTAATTAATTACTTTAATTATTAATTATTTATTAATTAAAAATATTAATTTTTAATTAATGTTTTAATTAATAACACCCCGTATATTTTTGCGTAACGTCAAAACTTCCTCCTTATTCCTTTTTTCAAATAGGAATACCCCAGGCACATTCTGTTTTTAAAATAATTTATTTATGATTCAACCCAACATTAACAACGACAGCGAGAATAATGCTTGAATTAAAAGCAAATAATATTAATATAACAAAACAGAAAAAGAGTGCAATTAAATAATCTGAAAGTAAACATAGTTCGCATTCATAAGGGATATTCTAAAAAGTTGGCAATTAAATTCGTTTATACAAACTTACCTAAGCTCAGGGTTAAGTTTTTTTGTTTTTTAATTTCGGCCTGAAGCTATAATAAAGTTTTCCTTTCCGCCTACTTAGAAACTACTGCCGCAAACTTTCAGTGCAGTTCAATTTAACTCGACGTTGGCTTGTAAATAAAAAAAACAGTGTTTTCTTTCTGAATCAACGTTACATTGCATCGGGATAATTACCACACATATTTATTTAAAAAGAGCTACACTGTATGAATTAGTGATTAGAGCTACACTGTATTAAAAAGAGCTACACTACATTGTATGAATTAGTGATTAGCAACAATTTTATCTATTTTCTCATCCACATTGTTTCCTGTGATATAATTAAATACATTTAAAGTATTTACATAAATTATTTAATATATACTGCCGCTTTACTTTTAAAAACATGTTTTTTATGTGCATAAAATGAAACATATTAATATATTAGGAGAATAAATGATACCTGCCGGTATCATATACGAGGTGTGGCTATTAAATAACCGAACTGCTGTCATAACACTTTTCGCCTTCAATGTACTCCTCTTGGCGATCTCTACATCGCTCCATACGATTTTTCCATTGTTGAAAGCAGTGCTGGAAGTCCGCTTCTGTCAGCTGATTCAGAACCTCCGTCGCTCTTGCTTAAACCGTTTCCACACTTTCGAATCTTGTCCCTTTCAGTGTCACCGTGCCTAACAAGCCTGGATCAGTGTCAATGTTGTTTAGAATGTCAGCGCAAATGTTAATTCTTGACTAATTTTGCTCGGGAGTTAGGAGTTTTGGCACCATTTTTGCGCAAACTTTGCGTATGTCGAACGATTCATGGAAAATCTAGGTAACACATTCTTTGTCGATTCCTGTTACTTCAGCAAGGCCTAGGATACTTAGACGACGATCTTCGCAAGATTAATTAACCAATTATTCCAATCTCCAAACTTATCTCCTTTTGATTACCACTTATTCAGATCGATGTCGTCATATTTGAAAGACCAGCGGTTCACGAAAGTTGAAGATGTACGTAAAAGGCTCATGACTCTTTTGCTTCGAAACCACCATTAGAAAATCGCAAATGCATTCATCATCTACCCGATAGATGACAACAGACCATAGATAGTAATGGCGAATTTTTCGATTATCAATCTTTGTAACAAGTATCTTTTCAATATAGTTGAATTTGACCAAAAAAAGTCGAGTTTCTACTTGCACAGCGTTACTTCCAAGGTAACACCACCGTATATGCATACAGGGTTTGTCCGGAAAGTAATGCCAGTGAATTTTTTTCCCGAGACTGTACGCGCCAGCCCGCGCTTTACGTGCTGGGATTGTGGTGGGGGGATCTGGCAACAAGATCCAACAAGCGTCAGTTGGCTACCGGTCGTTGTAGCGGTCGCATCACTCGTTCTTTGAGAGTAGTTACAGTGACCCGGTGCAAGAAAAAATGCAACGTTCGCTTGAGCAACGGATGGCGATCAAGTTTTGTGTGAAACTGGAGAAGAGTGCTGCGGAAACCATTCCAATGTTGAATAAGGCTTTCGGCGTCGATTGTTTTTCGGACAGGCAAATTTTCCGGTGGCACAAGGTCTTCGCAGAAGGTCGGGAAGATATCAACGACGAGAACCGCGCTGGACGGCCATCAACCTCCAGTTCCGACGACAATGTGAAACGTGTGCGTGACTTGTTGAACACTGACCGTCGTCTAAGTGTCCGTCTAATTTCGAAACATTAGACATTATGAAAACCATTGTTCACGAAATTGTGTCGGAGTCTTTAGGAATGAGGAAGGTGTGCGCGAAGCTCGTGCCAAAAGTGCTAACGGACGATCAAAAAGCGGGGCGCGTCGAAACCTACCAAGAACTTTTGGACACCTGCGAGGACAACCCCGCTTTCCTTGATGACGTCACTACCGGGGACGAAAGTTGGGTCTTTGAATACGATCCGGAGACGAAGAGGCAAAGTGCGGAATGGCACACGTCGAACTCCCCTCGCCCCAAGAAGGCCAGGATGTCCAGGTCAAAGATCAAGACAATGCTGATTGTCTTTTTTGATTGCCGGGGATTGGTCCATCATGAGTTCGTTCCGCAGGGGACAACCGTAACCTGAAAGTTTTACGTCGAGGTGCTGAAGCGGCTGAAACGCAGGGTGAATCGCGTTCGCCCAGACATCTCAAAATCCTGGAAGCTTCACCACGACAATGCGCCTTCGCACGCCTGCTTCCTCGTGGCCGATTACCTCATCAAGGCAGGCATCACCGTTGTTCCCCAGCCTCCCTACAGCCCCGATGTGGCCAGCCCAGACTTTTTTCTGTTTCCGCGCCTCAATACCCCAATGAAAAGACAGCATTTTGGGTCGGTGAAAAACATTCAGAAGGCTTGCACCGACGGCGACGCTTTAAAGGCGATTCCGGAAAACGACTACCGTGCGGCTTTTGATGCGTGAAAGACCCGCTGGAACCGATGTGTGGACGCAGGAAGAATGTATTTTGAAAGTTTCTAAAGATTTGTACACATAGAACCAATAAAAACCATTTTTCAAAGCTCACTGACATTACTTTCCGGACAAACCCTGTAGATTCATAATTCATTAGGATTAGAAATTACATGACATCGTTATTTTGACATTTATTGTAAATATTATAATACGTTACTGATTAAAAGTAAACTACTGGCACGTATTTAATTAAATTGACCACGTCTGAGTGTCTATTTTCCATTTCCAACATCCCGCAGAACGCGACGCGTCAATCTATTAGTTTACACTCGCCTAACACATTTTATTTAAGTCAATACGCGCACGCCAATCTAAGAAACAAAGTAAATATTTGGCCTTCTTGTCCGTGTTGTCTTTCCATTACGGCGGACATGATAGTTAACGAAATTAGGTATTGTTAATGCTACATCCTATCTCTTAGCTGTATAAATATTGTGGTTTCGGGTATTTAAATTATAATCCGGTTTGTTATGACCAGCTTAAACTCCGGCAGAGTTGGCCCGAGATCCTCCATCAGGATGCAGGCAGCGGCGGTGCGGTGGTGGGGACATTATCTGGATCGGATTACGGATTTTGGATAAGATGTAAATAAGCTGCAGATGGCCCAAATGGACACTTACTACTTTCGCGTTTGATTCTCATGACTAGAGTTCTTGCGAGCGCGGAGTGTAACAGGACCGTAGTCAGTTAACGAATGAAAATATTAATATGTTTTCATAAATTGTGTAGCAACATAGTACTATTTTTACCAAATAGTACGGTTAAGTCAAGGATAAAATCCCATATAAATTAAGATAACACGTAACAATGACAACACTTACCTGACAAACGTCAGTGTTGAGACAAGTTTCCCCGTTTCGTGATTTGTTTTATCCAGAACCTTAGAAGCTAGTAGGTGGCTGTCGCTAGCAGTGTCACTTTTTAACGCACCAATTAAAAAATTAGCTACTGAACGCCCGCAAGCATCGGTAGCTTCGTCTATGCACATGCACAGTGTCGACCTTGTGACATTCGCACTTGCTAATAAGTAATAATATTTAATAATGTACTATGATGCAACATAGTTTCTGTGGACATGTTAACATTTTCATTCGTAAACTGACTACGGTCCTGTCACACTCCGCGCTCGCACGAACTCTACTCATGACCTTTAGAACGATTAAGAAAGAAAGAAGTGGTAAAAAGCAAAGATAAGAGAGGGAAAAGTAGGAAACATATGGGTCACGTGGCCTACGCAGACTGTAGAAACCCATTTTACTGCTTTCGACACCTAAAGACACCAGACTCTGTGATGAAATCACAAAAATCCTCGTTTATCTTCAAAAAAATTACTAATAGGTCACACTAAGTTATACAATCCCGTTCACAATATGGACTATATACCTACTAGTAACATATACAGTCAGTCCCAAATTGATCAGGCATGCTTGTTATTTCGGGTATTCTTGGATATTCTTGAGCATGATCTTTGAAATTCACTTGTTAAACCAAATTTTTCATAACACATTCGGGTTTAAGATACATAGGAATACGGTATTTTTTATGTGACGCGAATCATATTCCCATTTCTTTCAAGCTTTTTATTACAAAAAACGTCGTTTTCAGCAGTTTTTTGAGGTCATCTCCAAAATCCGTTGGTCAAACCTCTTTTTTCATAGCAAATTCGGATTCAAAAGGCCAAAATACGTAGAAACAAAGTGTTTTTTGATGTGAAACAAATATTTTTTTTGTTCTTCTCAAGCTTTTACCAACGAAACACGTCGTTTTCAACAGTTTTTTGAGGTTATCTTCAAAATTAGCTGCGGAATTCGGATACAGCGGCACTAAATACATAAGAAAAAGTTAGTCTCCATCCCAGAACCAGACACTTTTTTTGTGAGCCTGTGTTATGTTTATTACTTTCAGTTTACAAACAAATTATCCTGAAGATCGCCTAGAGGAAAACGTTCAACCGAAAAGGGGGAAGAAACAAGCCCGAACCGATACATCAATATCCCGAGAGGCTCCAGGAGTAGAGTGCCATTACAACGCCCGATTAGACATTTGTCCAAAGTGTAATATCTTAATTGAATAAAAACGGTTTGCATTGGCAGACTAATATGTTATAGCCTCGCGGGAACTGAGAGCAGGCCGCAACTGGATACTTGCTGATTTATCGCTCTATTTCGTTGATACATCATCGGTTTATTGGATTTTTTATGGTGAGCAGTGGCCGCTTTAATTCGAACGAAAATGCAGTCGGCGATTTACTGCTCCGGCTCTGATAGAACGTTTAAAATACCGACAAGTGTACATTGATTTTAAAGTGAGATTTTGGAAAAACGTAAAAATTACTTGTAAAGAGATCGCGAGAGTAGGTGAGGATCATTTCGTGAGTTCTGAATATTTTTTTTTCGTTCATGTAAATTATCCGTTAATTCTAGAACTGCAAATTGTTTTTATACAAGGGTAATTTATTTTTTTCTGAATTTTCAGAATGTGATGTAAAAAAACCAATTGAAGTGCACCTTAAAATGATAATTTATTTAAATATTCCGTTCCATAGCTACCTCAAACAGTTATTTACGAGCTGTGTAAATTAAGTAATGTTTTTTTTTTTATTTTTTTATTCGATTAGAATTACAGTTAAGTATTGTCTCCGTTAAAATAACTTCTTTGGAAAGCCACACAGCGCTGGAAACGGTTCTTCCATTCCTCATAGCAGTGCTGGAACTCATACACTGGAATAGCCTTCAGCTGGTCGGTTACAAGCCATTTGAATGTTTTCTCTGGTCCCAAAATGACGTCCCTTAAGACGATTTTTCAATCTCGGGAGGAGAAAAAAATCACAAGAACTCAAGTCAGGCGAATAAGGAGGCTGAGGAGCCACAGGAATGTTTTTACTGACTGAAAACTCGTTCACTGAAAAATTGTGGACAATTCCCTGGCTATCAAAAAAGCAAATCGGCATGCATTTGATCTTCGACTTGCCCAGTTTTGCTTTTTTGTGTTTTGGAGAGCTTGAAGTGTGCCATTGCATGATTTGGAGCTTGGTTTCCGGGTCGTACTCAAACACCCAAGTCGCATCACCAGTAATGACACGTTCCATGAAATGGAGATCATTTTCAATTGATTCCAAAAAGTCAAGCCGCCTTTCTCTCCTGATGAAAGATTTTTTTGGAACCATTTTTGCGCAGATTTTTCTCATCTCCAATTTGTTAGTCAAAATCTAATGAACAGTGGCGTGATTTAACTCATTAAATTTAACTCTTCCCTGACCAGTCTTGTCGTCAACCGACGATCTGAACGCACAAGATCCCGTATTCTGTCGACATTTGCATCGGTTCTTGAAGATGAAGGTCTTCCGCTGCGTGGTTCATCTTCAATCGACTCTCTTCCTTCTGAGAATGCCTTAAACCACTGAAAAACCTGGGCTCTCGAAAAAACACTGTCTCCGTTGCGCTGTGTCCAAGTGTGAAGCAAAACCTGATAGCACACCGTTGCTCAAAATTAGTGTCCTCATATTTAAAATCCACTCGAAAAACAGTTTAGGAAAACAGTCACAAAGAACAAACGAATGACTGTAACAAATTCAAACGTGTATTGAAAGTGCATTACATGATAATCTACCGCCCTTCCAAGTCCCGTCTCCGCGGTGTTGCTAGATCGGGCACTATTACGGGGATCGGGGACTTATTTATTTCAGTCAGCGGTACTGTGTGCTATCTGGATACTTTTTTGCCTGGAACAAAAACGCGAATGTCAACGTATCGGATCCTTCGGGCAAATTTTTCCCGAATCCTATTTAACGAGTTCGTACTGTGCTTCTGACGCACCCCTTCCCCCTCCGCGCTCCCTCATCGATACAACGTCGCGGCTTAATTGCTTTTCTTTCCGAAAGAAGGGAAAAAACAGACTATTTGCGCCATCAACTTCTCGGCAGAAGTACGCGAAATTAATTTAAAATCGCCCCTCCCCTCCGCGAAATCCATTTTGATGTAGCGTTGTGATTAATTCAACATTGATGAGATTTCGCAGCTTGGAGCGTTCGCCGCATGCAGTAAATTGCCGAAGACACTCGAGGTGCTCCGCCATCGCAAAATAAACAACGCATCCCGCTTTGTAGGTTAAGCGATAATCTATGAGATTTGTTAGCCGCGCGACGGAACGAGGTGGAGCGAGGGGGTTCGCATGCCGCGTTCGCTTATTTGTCAGGCCAGACAAATATATTTACAGAGGAGTTATTTGGATAGCCGTGGGGGTGAAAAAATGGGATTTTGGTATTTTTAGGTATTAATGCCCTAAAGGCCCGATACACTTTTTTGCTGCCGACGGTTTTCAGAAAGCCTCTAAAACTGGTAAAAGGTTTATACAAATATTAAATTATTTTTTGAACCCTCTACTTGAACGAGGTGTGTAAATTAAGGGGTTACCTGAAGTCACGAGCTTACTCTGGACCTCATTTTTGACATTTTTGTTCTCTGAAAGTATACAGTAGATTAAAACAACAATTAGTACGTTTAAATACTTTGTTATTAAACTTTATTCGCGAATTTTTATGAACATATATAGTAAATAATGGTGGAGTTAAAAAAATATTAATTTTGATCAGAAATTAAAATCCTACGTTCAATCACGAGCTAATGTTATCGCCAACAATTCTAAAAAAAATTCATTAAAACCCGTTGAGAAGTTTGTCTGTAATCCTGTCCACCGATTTGGAAAATATCGTTTCGAGAAAAACGTTGTTATTTAAAAAAAAATTCTTTAAAGTTCTTTTTCTTCTTTAAATATTTTTTTTAAATGATTTCAAATGGCGCAACGATGATTCATAATACGTTTTTGACCTTTTAAACAGTCCAGTAGGCCATCAGGAATAATAAGAGACAGATCAGCTGGTGGGCTGGCAGCGTTCGCTTTGGCGGTCGAGAAAAATAGGTTCCTATTCTCGTACCAACTTAAAACTTTGGAATTGAATAGTCAAAAGACCTGTCGCACTGTGACATTTTCCAAAAATCGATTTTTCAAATTTTATGACTGCAGGTAACGCCTTAAGTAATGAGACTGGCAAAGTAGCGCCCGATCTAGACTGCGGAGACGGGACTTGGAAGGACCGTAGGTTAACATGTTTTAACATATAGGTTAACAAATTTACTAATAATGTAGGTACGACGAATATTATAAAAATGAGACGGCTTCTTGTAACCTTTTTTCTGCAAGTGTTCAAAGTCAGCGGAAATCATTTTCAGCAAGACGTATTAATTTTCCTAAAATAACTTGATTTACAGCTTTTTTATTTTTACTTTTAAATGACTGTAATACGAAAGCGTTGAATACTCAGTATTTGTAAAAATATGTAGCTGGTTGTTATTAAAGGAATATAATACGTATGCTCTTTTTAGCTCAATGCCCACACTTGTTTACCACAGTAAGAAAAACGCCTACATTTCATCGAACTGTTTTATAAGAGGCTCCGAAAGGTTACAAGCATGCGACCCATTTTACGACATTTGCCATATACAGGGTTGGAAATTATTTGTCTTTAAACGACAAAGCTTTTCTGCGCATATGCTCCTAAATATCTTGCTTTTTAGCTGTCGTGTTGTATCATTCGTCAGTGTTTCATTAATGGCGGTGATGTCATTTATTCAGTCCACCCAACTTTTTTCCGCACTTCATGCTGTCCTAAACGGAGTAAGACCACTTTTTTTGTGTACTAATAAATTGAGACCTTTTGAAACCTCTCTTTGAATGAACGAGACACTGTCAATAGAGTTTTTTTTTGAGCCCCAATACCTCATATAATGGCTTTATTATAAAGAAACGGACTAATCCAGCACTAACGCTTGAATGGTTTTTCTTTTTTTGGATCGTGACGCAAGATAATCATATTCCTGACTGAGTAGTACTGGGAGTTATGATACGCCCTTGCGAATTATCGCTTGCGCAAGCTTAAATTGCTATTATGTAACGATAATTTTCTTGTTCACTGGCTCCTTCTCTGATTAACCTTATTGTCGTCAATCGGGATCGATACTTGCCATTCAAAAAATGGACGCGAAAGTTCACAGGTTGAAAATCAACAAGGGTATGTAATAGAATACAGGGGAAACATAAATCGCGCTCAACCGAGTCAAGTCTCTTAATTTAGCAACTTCTAGAATAGTCTTAGAATACTAGTCCGTCCCTTGAACCAGATCATTTTCTTCTACAGGGCGTTTCACGATGATTGCCCTATTAAACATTTTGAGAGAATGAGAAAGAGAAATAATATGGGGCTAAACATGCATTTCTAATGTCGGAGCGAAGAAGTTGGTGACCAAGTTCTTAGAAACCGGCTCGGCTGAACTTCCGTTTACGACTTATCTCCAAATCGCTTGAAACTTGGTATACCGGGGTTTTTCGGTGTGCTAAGCACGAATCTGTGCTTAGCACAGATGTATGAAAACGACCGCAAATACTCCTAAGTGCCCCAAAATGCCTGTAAACTCTGTTTTATCGACAACAAGTAACTTAGATATTTCAATTTTTTCTTTTGTTTGAAATTGAAAATAATCAACAACTTTGATTTGTAGTAAATAATCTAGTTTATTTTTAAGTAATTTTAATTTATTTACAAAATAATTTATTAATTTATATATTTACAATGATTATAAAGTATATAAACTTTTTACTCTAATCCCGTTTTTCCTGGGTACATTGTTCTAATGTCTTGAATAAATTGATTAAACGGATCAACATTCATTTTGTTCCTTTTTTTGTGAAAATTTTGTGAAAGTCCAAATTATGAAGAAAAATGGTATTATCTCGAGAACCGTTTGTTATATAAAAATGTAATTTGCGTTTTGGGGGTTTGAAATCAAGCAGGGCAAATCATCAAGAAATTTTCTTTTCTTTTTCTAAGAAATCAAAAACACATTTTTTTTTCCTCTTTTAAACTCGATCCGGCGACATACTGTATAGGATGATTAAAATATATGGGACTAAAAGGACTAAAAATAATGACAGATAATATACATTAAAATTAAACTGATTCATATTTTTTTATTTGGCTTTAGTCATTCTTAACAGTACTGCAGCCATTGAAAAAGAAGGTATTCCGAAAACAGTTTTTTTATTCAAATACAGTAGACTTTGGACTGTGAAACGAGTGGAACCAGGGCCATTTCAGATAATAGAAAATTATAATAATGCGGAAGTAAAAAAAAAACACATTTAAAATATTTTATGGCAGTCACTGCTACGCCATAATCATTGGATATTGTTCTTAACTGTTCTCCAGTTACAAGTTTCAGCAGATGGCTCAGATTGCCACCTCTGGTACCATCTACTAGATGCTTCTGCCCGACAAACTTATCACAGAGCAGATATGGTCACCCATCCAACACGCAACCCGACCGAGCGTTGCTGCATTCGCATTATCGTTTATCGAGTTTAGCGTTCAGACGAATTATCATGTTGCTCTTAACTTTTGTTTTTTTAATACTTAATTAATATTTAACTCTTGATATTTGCTACTATTTATTGTGTTTTTGTACCCAGTTTGAACCACGCCGAGTTAGTGGTTTGAAGATATTTGAAAAAAAAATTGTGAACGCTGTTCCCTTTCGAAGGGCTAGACTAACGAACGACCCTAGAATCCTAGAGCGAAGTAAAAATATACTGGTGAGTTTATTTTTTATGTAGTGTGAACACTAAGTGTATTATTTTAAATGACACATTTAAAGACATAGACATTTCTATTTCAGTACAAAAAAATAATTTCAAATCAATATTTATATAAAAAAGCAGGATGAAAAAATTATTTCACCTATATGGTACTTCTACCTGTTTGAAATAATGAGCCATTTAAAATCAAAGTGTTCATAGTCTGATTTGATTATGTTTTTTTTTTGGATGGCTAATGTATATGGTATATTTAAATGTATATTTAAATATTTATTGGTAATAATATATAATGATATCGCACGAACAGATTTTAACCTAATTTATATACTACATATTAATGTTCAACGAATTATATAAAATTGTTTCACAAAAATATTTAATCGAATATGAATAGAATATGTTTATAAACAAATTAATATCCTTTGTACTAGTTTAATAAATATTGAAAGGGGCTTTACAGAGATAATAATAATTCACCATTTAACAGGATGACTTCTTATTTTGAAAATTAGCACCTACAAGTAATACTAACAAGGGAACACAGGCAAATGGAAAATTTAAGTTTAACTTGGTAGGTTTATTTACTGATCTAATGTATGAATAATGGTAATTAGCACCCCATTGACTCACTTTCGAGATGTAGGACGCCCTAATGTAATCCCACCTTTCACTATTTGTATTAATCACAAAAAAGTTAAGAAAGAATTACTATTTTCTGCTCTCTAAGCCATTATTTTTTTGCAGTAACTAAATTATAAATTGCGGTAAATATATATGGTCAAAATTTACATTACCTGCATGATAAAAATTCTCACTAACAAAAAAAAAATGGTGGGGAGAGTTACCGCAAACAAAAACGCTGCTGAGTTACTAATGCAAATAGCGAAAGCTGGGGTTACATTCAGGGATAAAACGGACGATATAGCTCCAAAGTGTTTGGTGCTAAACCCTATAAAACACCCTGTAAAACGTCTCGGAGTTTTTAATCTATCTTTTCGCTAAGAATTAACGAGACACCATTATATTTTGCAGAATCTTCTGCAGCTTGTTTATTGCCGTGAGTTTTGCCCCAATTATCTAGACTGACCCACTTATCTCGAAGTCTTATATTAATTTGAAGTGATTTGTTCGAAAACTTGGTCTAGAATTATATTTTGCAGATAACTCAATGTCGCACCCGCCGCTCCATTTCAAAACAATATTAATCAAATGCCGTATATTTTTGCTTCATATAAAATACTGTTTGTTTGCTGAAAACTCCATCGTTTCTGCCTAAAATAATTTCACATGTGCTGGAATTGCACATCTCTACAGGGTGTCCACTTAATAAAGGAACAAAGCAAAAATGCAGATATTGAGGGAAAAAATAATTCGATTAACGAAACATAAACTAGTAACAAAAATTAAAGTATATTTAAGAACTTTCAAATTTTTGGGTGATTTTCAACAAAAGGATAACTCGGAGAAAAATGGTCGTACAGAAAATAAAAAAAGGAAATTGTAGCCTCAAGTGTCTAGTTTTTAGATCTGGACTTTAAAATTTTTTTGGGGAAACGGTTCTCACGTAATCATCCGAAAACCAACAAAAAGATATTTACAAATTTTTGCTCGTCTTTAAAATGGTCTGTGGACTCGTTTAGACAATTTAATCAGCTTTAATTTGACCTCTTACCGAGCTCCGTACGATGACTTTCCGCGGAGCTATTGTCGATCATCAAAAAAAGTCCTTTTCAACTTTGACAATCAATTAGTCGGAAACTAATGATCGTACAGAAAATGGAGGTAGGGTTTTGGAAACTGCAAAACATTCTCTATAAGACACAGTCGGTGGCGATTGATAAAAAAATGAAAAATTTGAAGCGATAATGTTGGCTGAAAAAAAGTTAAAAATGGTTTACAGTGAAAAAAGTGGAAGAAAAAGTCCAAAAATATTTACTTGTTAGACAAAATAACAAAAATAAGCGTATAGCAAAAATAAAATATAGGGTGTTGTATCCAAATGGTCCAACACCATCAGGTGAATAATACCGTGAAGGTGAATAATATTTTCAGTTTTACTAGAAAAAAGAGTGTAGTTCAGAGCAAACTAGGAAGAACATCTAAATATACTGCTTTATTTCGCAGGTAAACCCATCCATATTTATTCGAGAATAGACTTTTTCGAAACACTTGTATTAGGTATTTAAACCATTCTTTCATTTTATTCATAAAAACTTCATGAGAAAGTCGTCTCAGACTCACTAGAAAATCATTCAATAAGGCACTCCTGTGTCACGTTTACTTTTCATATCAGATGTAATTTTTCTCTTCTGACAGCTACTTTGTAAATAATTCAAAATATCGAAGGCAATACACTTACCCACTTATTTATTTACATTTAAAATTTGCGTTCCGGGCAAAAAGTTTTTCATTCACATCTGCCTGCGACAATCACGTCGAGGCCAATTCTCTTAGAGGCCGAGTTTCGAAGATCCCTCCCTGTCAGGCGGGAATGGGGTAGATTTGCTGCAGGAATACGGATTACAATACATCTGATTCTCGCATAGGCTTCTAAAAAAACTTATGTTATGAATGTGGGCGCTAAACTCGCGACGTAGTGGCGTTTCATATGTATAATAATGGCCAAGGGGTGGGTAGAAAAGTTTACGTAGGACGTTAAAGATATGGCGGTAATTCGTATCTGGTGGACGCGCTGGGTGTTTTCGAAAACTTAAACTAAAATAAAATATGCTTTCTAAAATTGTTATTTTGTTATACGCAATACTATTGTTTTATTGTTTTCGTATTCAGCGCATCAAAATACGTGGGTATACCAATTTACATGTCGAAATACCGAATAAAAAATTGGACCTTGAAATCACTATTTCAAGGTCAAATATGCTACCTAGAATTGTTACACTATATTTTCTATATTCAAAACATAATATTATCCCCAAAATCACTCAAAAATATTATGATACTTGAGTGGTCGAAATATCGACTAGTTCCGTCCTTAAAAGGTTAATATGATATTTCTATTATCTCTACCTCAAAAACCTATAAAACGACACTTCATATGAATATATATCATGCTCCCACCCATACCCTGGGAGAACAAATAACACCATCAGCCAAATCAAAAAAAAAAATCCCGGTGTCAAAGGAGGCCAATGTGAAAATAAAAAAAAATGTACTTAAAGTGTGAATAAGTAGACCTGCCTACGATGTCTTTATTCCTTCTCTGAGAAAATGTTTAAAAAAAATTGTTTTCGTAAAAGACCCCTTAATCGTTTTTTTTTCCTAAAGCGCTACGTACTAGACTCCGGCGTCGCTTGGTCTCTGAAAAATCGAACGATATCTTATTAACATCGCCGTCGCTGGAATACCGTGTGATTACAAATTTAATATTTGAAGGCTATCAAGCGCAGGTGGCGTTATTACTTGCAGCGAACGTAAAAGAAAGGTTTAAAATCGAACCGAGTCGGTGTACGTGTAAATTATGGGAGCGAGTGAAATTTCCCTTCGATCCCGCAGCCCCAGTCGACTTAATATTTCGGATTCGATTCACTATCGGGTCGTAAATTTTACAACTATACAGGGTGGCCCAGGGGTTATGTACACCCCCAAAAAGAGCTCCATTTTTTGTAGTAGGAATTTGAAATTTTACATACGTAAATGAATCGTTGAAGCTCAACTTTTAACCTATAGGGTGGATATTTCCTATTTCCGCCCTAACCGGATGTGATATCAACTTTTTTTTTTCAAATGGCAACCACCATTTTTTTTATGCGATTCGGCTAGAGTATCGGATTCTTTATCTGTCTGTTTTTTAAACAGAAAAAATCGGTTAAAAAATGGCAAAGATACGTACATTATTTATATTTTATTAAGGCGGCTATGAATCAAATATTAAGCGCTTGCTTTTTTAACAAGTAAGCCACGGAATTTACAAAAAAAGGTACAATGGTACTATTGTTGT
The DNA here is from genome assembly GCA_029963805.1 of Aromia moschata. NCBI lineage: Eukaryota > Metazoa > Arthropoda > Insecta > Coleoptera > Cerambycidae > Aromia > Aromia moschata. The sequence goes on along the minus strand of JAPWTK010000306.1, from coordinate 527,568 downwards.
AAACTGAAGTTGGATGTAAAGTTTTTGTTATGTTTTATAACTTATGTTTATGCAAAACTTTAGAAAACTCCTTTTTCCTAAAAAGAAAGCGCCATTATTACATTTTTTCAAATGACAATGTCCATTATTTATTTTATAAATTTGAAACACATAATGTTAACTTGACATACAGCATGTGAAAATTACGTCAGAACTTACAGACTAATAACTAATAAGATAAAGCATAAATAATAAGAGCTGTGCAAAACAAAAGTTTGCGTTGAGTTTGACAGGTAACTGATTTAGTAATTTTTACAATCAGTAGACGCATTCGATGGCATACTAACTAGGGAACATTTCAAACTTGTAATATCAAAAAATGAATATTGCCATTTGTAAAAACGTAATATTGGCCCTTTCTTTTTTTGGAAAAATGAAATTTTCTAAAGTTCTGCATAAAGATAAAGATATTATGCGTAACTTTACATCCAACTTTAATTTACAAGAGTACCATTGTACCCTTTTTTGTAAATTCCATGGCTTACTTGTTAAAAAAGCAAGCGCTAATATTTGATTCATAGCCGCCTTCATAAAATATAAATAATGTACGTATCTTTGCCATTTTTTAACCGATTTTTCTGTTTAAAAAACAGACAGATAAAGAATCCGATACTCTAGCCGAATCGCATAAAAAAATGGTGGTTGCCATTTGAAAAAATAAAGTTGATATCACTTCCGGTTAAGGCGGAAATAGGAAATATCCACTATATATATAGGTTAAAAGTTGAGCTTCAACGATTCATTTACGTATGTAAAATTTCAAATTCCTACTACAAAAAATGGAGCTCTTTTTGTGGGTGTACATGACCCCTGGGCCACCCTGTATATATATAGCAATTGCGGGATCAACGTAAATTACTACTGCGCAATTGACGGCAGACAGGATAACTGTTGCCTTGTTTCCCCTGGATTTTCTAAACTGCATAAGTTTCTCGACGTTTTTACTTCTGTTACAGTGTGTCGCATATGTACTGAAATATGTACTGATCCTACAAAAATTATTCAACTATATTATGTTCGGTCAACAGTTTTCCCATGTTATGTACTTGGAACATATTTTTTATTTTATATACGAGGTGTGTAAATTAAGTAATGAGACTGGCAACACATGTAATGGGTAGGTTAACATGTAATGCACTTACAATACAAGTTTGAACTTGTTAGAGTCGTCTGTTTATGCTTTGTGACTGTTTTCATAAACCAGTTTTTTTCTAGTGCGTTTTAAAAATGAGCGACATTAATTTTGAGCAACGGTGTGTGCTATCAGGTTTTGGTTCAGACTTGGACACAGCGCAACGGATACTTTTGCAAAACTTCAACATGCCTACGGAGACAGTGTTTTTTCAAGACACCAGGTTTTTCGGTGGTTTAAGGCATTCTCGGGAGAAGGATCGATTGAAGATGAGTTAATTTAATTGATCTGTACAAAAATGGTTCCTAAAAACCTTTCGCAAGGAACAAAACGACATCAGGAGAGAAAGGTGTCTTGACTTTTTGGAATCGATTGAAAATTATCCCCATTTGATGAAACTGGTGATGAGACTTGGGTGTTTGAGTTCGACCCGGAAACCAAGTGTCAAAGCATGGAATGGCACACCTCAAACTCTCCAAGACCCAAAAAAAGCAAGAATGTGCAATCTAAGATCAAATGCATGCTGATTTGCTTTTTTGACAGCCAGGGTCCACAGTTTGTGCCTACAGGCCAAACAGTAGATCAACACTTTTACAAACATCAAGAACAACTGAATGTTGCATCACGACAATGCGCCTTGTCACACAGCCATTTCAGTAAACGAGTTTTTAGCCATTAAAAACATTCACGTGGCTCATTAGCCTCTTTATTCGTCTGATTTGAGCTCTTGAAACTTTTTTCTCTTCCCGAGATTGAAAAAATCACCTTTAGGGACGTCATTTTTGGACCATAGAAAACATTCAAACGGCTGTAACCGACCAGCTTAAGGCTATTCTAGTACGAGTACATGAGTCTCCAGCGCTGTATGGCTGTCCAAGGAAGTTATTTTGAAGGAGACAATACTGAAGTATAATCCTTTTCGAATAAAAAAAATAAATAAAAATCAGTCTCATTGCTGAATTTAAACACCATGTATATTACTTTAATTTGCCACTTCTTGTCCATTGTTAACTTTGGAATTTCATTTTTATGTGCCGCTTTATAGCAATGACATTCTTTATCAATTCCCTTTTTTTGTGTTTCTTGTTCTGTATATATTTGGTATGTTTTATGAAACAAACGCTTTTTCTGACAAATCAGCTTAAATCGTCAAATGTTTTAACGGAAAATGTTATATATATTCCAAACAATTGAAATTTTTTTTTATTATATTTATTTAATTTGTACTACACGAGATATTAACCGATTTATGTTAAGAACTTTTAAAATGACTGATAAAAGCAGGCGTTTTTACATCAAGCAGGAAAAAAGTCAATACTAATTTTATTTTTGCTATTGTTCTGATGACGATTCTGACTTATCTTGAAATGATGACGAAAAAGTTGAAATTATTTTAATTTAAGGTGAATGTAAAAGTATTAGTGATGATGTTTATAACGTTTTCCCAACAGAAATACTCCATCGAGACCATTGTTTCAACAAGAATTTTACTGAAAATAGAAATGTAGTGCCAAATAAAAGGAAAAGTCTAGTTCATTTTGATTATTTTAACCAATACAAACCATTTTCGATGCTACCAGCGCTATCTCTTGGATTTTCTAAGGACTTATTGAATGATCCTCGTATTTAAACATTTTTAGTCTCTTGTTAGACGACTGCAGACGACGACTTTTTTACAAGCTTTTATTTAACTTGCAATGTATGTATGTATGTTCGTGTCAAATCTTGCAACTGAATTTTAAAGTAGTTATCCTCAACCGATTGAGATGAAATTTTGCAGACACGTTTAGTTTGGATGACAATTTAGCTAGGTTATGTCATTCTAAATTCAAAATGGAGGACGGTCTAGGATGGCGGACTAGTTATTTTTTGTGCACTCCCATGATATGGGTATAAAATGAAAGGGTTTGCTGAGAAGAAATAAGAAAATAAAATGTATTTACTCTAAATCCAATATGGCGGACTAGTTATTTTTTGCGCACTCCAATGATATGGGTATCAAATGAAAGGGTTTGCTGAGAAGAAACAAGATAATAAAATGAATTTACTATAAATCCATTATGGCGGACCGCCCAAGATGACGGACTAGTTATTTTTTGTGCACTCCCATGATATGGCTATCAAATGAAAGGGTTTGCTGAGAATACGAAAAAAATAATAAAATGACTACTCTAAATCCAATATGGCGGACCGTCCAAGATGGCGGACTAGTTATTTTTTGTGTATTCCCATGATATAGGTATCAAATGAAAGGGTTTGCTGAGACGAATACGAAAAATAAAATGACCACTCTAAATCCAATATGGCGGACCGCCCAAGATGGCCGACTAGTTATTTTTAAGCACTCCCATAATGTGGATAGCAAATGAAAGGGTTTGCTAAGAAGAATACGAATAAACTGACGTCTGCGTTTAACCCTTCGAGGATATAGTGTACTTCTGTCCGGCTAAACTAAGTAAGACTTAGCGGGGTCGTGTCTTAACTAATATCAACCTATACCCTAGGCAAATTCTAGCGGCGGTGAGAAAAAATCAAAACGGCGAAAAACAAGATGGCCACCATATCCATTTTGAAGAGTTACCCATAACTTGGTATAGATTAGGGATAGTATGAACAGGTTGAGAAACATTTAGATACAAAAACACGCCGATAACTAAAAAATAAAAAATAATTTTTAAAAACAAGCTTTTATTTAAATGCTCTAAAAAGTAGAAAATAAACTTTAAATTGAATCAAACCCATCAATTTATTACATTACACAATTTATATGATATAAAAGCTTGTCACGAGATTTACTTGTGTAGCAACAAGAATGTAATAATTACGTAACTTGATCTTCACATGAGAAAATCTAAGAAAAAAAAGTATGTATTTTATAAAATAGGTAAATACATCTACACAAATAAACCTCGTGACAAGCTTTTATATCATATAAATTGTGTAATGTAATAAATTGATGGGTTTGATTCAATTTAAAGTTTATTTTCTTCTTTTTAGAGCATTTAAATAAAAGCTTGTTTTTAAAAAAAATATTATTAATTTATTTACAATTGGAGCGAGTATTCGTTGCTTCACTTATGCCTCTTCAAATCAATTAACAGCATATCACGACAACTTTAATATCCTCCGGCTTGCTTGAGCCCCCTTCAGTCAACATCATGGCGTGCGGGGGTTGACACGAGAAACTAATTTAACCGGCATTTTTTAAGGCGCTGACGCCAGGCCGCTCGGGCGTCCGCCTCACAAAAATAATAAATCGCCCCCGAAATTAATTCCCCCATTCAGGATTTGCTCCTCCCGTTATTTATGAACATACTAATGGTAGACGCGGTATCTCCGCTCTTGAGACGGGACGGATTTCTCGGGAAGTAAATTTGAAAATTAAGTAACTGCAGAGGCCGCGATGACAAACTGGGTCAGCATTTGTGTTGAAAGCAGGTCCCGAAGTCTATAAATTAAATGCCGAACCAACCCATTCGCATCAATAATTCTCCCCGAATTTGAGACGATTTGGAGCGGGCCAAAGGAGAGAGGCAGCCACTCTCCTAATCTTTTGTATCAATAAGGAATTTGTTCTGGAAAGTTCTTTATGGTTATGGCCACGGGCGTCGCACAGTTGGCGAAAACGGCAAAATTTTTCTCAAAATAAGATAGCTCCCCACAGAAAACTCCGATGATTGTGACTTTTTTTTATTTTATAGGCTTTGGACAGTAGATTAAAGGAAAATTGGTCCGACACACGTTTGAGGTTTAAAGAGGGGTGGAGACACCCCATAAGGGACCCCATATCTTAGTAACTTTACAATTTAAATAGTAACTTTACAATTAAAGATTTTAAGCTCCAATAACCGCATACCTCCAACTTTTAAACCCCCCTGACCTTATAACATAAGCTTTCAAAACCCCGTGACCCCATAACTTGAAATTGTATACCCCCATTACCCCATAACCTCAACTTTGAGACCCCCATCTACACAAAAATAAATTTCTCTATGGGGCGTCTATATAAAGGGATATGGGGTCCCTTATGGGGCGTCTCTCCCCCCTCTTTAATCCTCAAACGTGTGTCGGACCAATTTTCCTTTAATCTACTGTCCAAAACCTGTAAAATAAAAAAAAAATCACAATGATCGAAGTTTTCTGTGGGGAGTTATCTTATTTTTGAGAAAAATGTTGCCGTTTTCGCCCACTGTGCGTCACTGCTAGTAGCAGGAGGTGTACTTTTAAAAAATCAATATTGCTCAATATGATGTTTGTAAGCTAATAAATAACCATTATGTCCATAAATTCAGTGCAGATAATAAGAGGTGTGTAAATTAAGTAATGAGACTGGTTTTTTAACATTTTTTTTTATTCGAATAGAATTGTAATTCAATATTGAGTCCAAAATAACTTCCTTGGGAAGTCACACAGCGCTGGAGACGGTTCTTCCATTCCTCATAGCTGTATACTGAAATAGCTTTCAGCTGATCGATTACAGCCGTTTGAATGTTTTCTATGATCACAAAATTACATCCCTTGAAGTGATTTTTCAATCTCGGGACGAGAAAAAAGTCACAAAGACTCAAGTCAGGCGAACAAGGAGGCTGAGGAGCCACAGGAATGTTTTTACCGTCTAAAAACTCGTTTACTGAACTGGCTGTGTGACAAGGTACATTGTGGTGATGAAACATCCAGTTGTTCTTGATGTTTGGTCTCATACGCATGACCCTTTTTTGAAGTTTTTCAAGAACCTCTCTGTAAAAGTGTTTGACCTGGAGGCACAAACTCTTTGTTTACAATTCCCTGGCTATCAAAAAAACAAATCAACATGCATTTGATCTTCGACTTGCCCATTCTCATTTTTTCTTTTTTTTGGATTTTGGAGAGTTTGAGGTGTGCCATTCCATGTTTTGGCTCTTGGTTTCCGAGTGATACTCAAACACCCAAGTCTCATCACCAGTAATGACACGTTCCATAAAATGGGGATAATTTTCAATAGATTCCAAAAAGTCAAGACACCTCTCTCTCCTGATGTCCTTTTGTTCCTGCGAAAGGTCTTTTGGAGCCATTTTTGCGCAGATTTTTCTCATCCTCAATTCGTTAGTCAATATCTAATGACAGTGGTGTGATTCAAATTTAACTCTTCCCCGATCATTCTTGTCGTCAACCGATGATCTGAACGCACAAGATCCCGTGTATTCTATCGACATTTCCATCAGTTCTTGAAAATTCAAAAAGAGTACACTTTATTGTAATCCATTGCAGAAAATGCTTATTTCCTAATGCCTAATGATCAAATGAAATTTTGAAATAATTGTTATGATTACCTTTGTGAAAAAAATCACAAAAATATGCATTTTTGGTATCTCTGACACATTTCCGCCCTTAATACTGATTTTGTGCAAATGTAAAGAAAAACTAAATCGTGATTATACTGGGTTTTATCCAATGACGGTCTTTTGGACTAACCCCGACTCCACGCTCATGACAACGGATCGCTTTCGCAGCCGCCTAGGTCGAAAGTTATCCAATATCCACTTGTTTCAGGGCACCACCGGCCCCGACTATTGCCAAAAAAACGCGCCTGGCAGCGATCGCGCTCTAACGAATAGTTTCGAATTTAACTCGGGCATTTTATATTTCGAGACGATTTAATCCTCTCTTTCGACTACATTAATTTTATTTGCGAAATTAAAGTGGCTTAATTTCGGCATTACCCCGCCGATTTCGCCTAATGGAATCCTTGAGCGGTACCAAACTTGAGAGGCGATTTATTACGGCTGACTTGTCAAAGGAATTGAATTAGACACCTTTTTTTATAAAGCGTTGTCCGAGAAAAGCTTAAATCAAACCTTATAGCTTTAAGATTGCAAATTGATTAATTTCGATTCATTCATTCATTTTTGGCGATGTCGATTTTTAACTAATTTAATAATTAGTAATTTCGATTATTTTTCTCATTCATGAATTATTTATTTATTTATTTATTTATTTATTTCAAAACAGAAAACAGTCAGTAATCGCCAAATCAATAACAGTTTAACATTTCTAAACAATTCCTTTGTCAACTTATATTTTATGGACGCAACTAATAATAACTACGAGGTGTGTAAATTAAGTAATGAGAATGGCAACGTTGTGCCCGATCTAGCAACACTACGGAGACGGGACTTGGAAGGACGGTAGGTTAACATGTAATTCACCTTCAGTACAAGTTTGAACTTGTTAGAGTCACTTGTTTGTTCTTTGTGGCTGTTTTCGTGGCCCGTTTTTTTTCTACCCCTAACAACTATATGTTCGAACAAATGAATTTTTTCAAAAAAAACTATTCACTGCCATGCAAAAATTTACAACCACGCTTTAAAAACCTAAAATATATAAAATTACATACATTTGCAAGATAATATTATGCTGATAATTATTATTAGCTTGGATTTGTTTTAAATTTATGGCCAAAAATATAAAAATCTGCTAAAAATGCTGACAACTAAATGTTCGAAAAAATGAGAAACCTGCCCTAAAAAGTAAATAAAAATTTGTTGTCGCCGCGGTAACCATTAATTTCACAATTAGAGATGCCAGTCACAGGTGATTCCTGGTAGTTTTTGCGAATATTCGTTATTCTTAAATAAAAATGGGCCGTGGACGTGCGACTAATCAAAAATTGCGGCAGCTCATTATAAAAAAAAATCTCCAGTGCCAAAAAAATCAGCGAAATCGCGGAAGAATTTGTGCTTTACAAAGTCTACTGTTGGGGACATATTAAAGCATTACCGCGAGACTGGAAATTTGGATGTAAAAGGTAAAAGTCCTGAAAGACCCAGACTTGTTACTGAAAGGAGCCAAAGGTTGTTGGTGAAAATTTGCAAAAAAAGTCGACAGAACACCTTAAGGGATATAACAGCGCACTGGAAGTCTGAAACAGGAGAAAGGCTATCCCGAAAATGTTGCAGAAAGTACATTCATCAGTCTGGGCTCAGTTTTTATAAGGTATTACTATTTTATTTTTCAAATTTTTAATTTTTCAATTTTCGTAAATGATAGTAGGCTAAAGAAAAGCCTTAACTGAGGCACAAAAAATCGACTGAACTGGGCCAAATCGAAGGTATCGTGGACTATAGAAGACTGTTCAAAAAGTAATTTTCAGTGACAAGTCCAAATTTGATATCTGCTTAGGCGATCCTAGAAAAAGGGTAATAAGAACAATAAGTGAAGCCTTTCATAAAGACTGTCTTAAACGACGTAAAATTTCCGAAGGGTGTCATGATTTGGGGATGTATGTCCGCTAAAGGTTTGGGACCGTATGTCATAGACGGTACCGTCAACGCTGACAAATACATATATACTTACAAATACATAAATAGCTTATTATCGACTCTTCAGGATATGTACCCAGACAATAATTTTATATTTCAACAAGACGGCGCAGCTTCTCATACTGCAAAAAAAACGAAAAAGTGGTTCGGGGAATTAAAGTCCTATCATGGCCATCAAACAGCCCCGACCTAAATGTCATTGACACTCTGTGGCATAATATAAAAAAGAGTTTTGAGAGATAATCCTCAAAGAACAGTCTCTACTTTAAAGGAAAAAATCGGCAAAATTTGGGACACCTTTTCACCAGAACTCTGTCGAGTCTTGGTTGAAACAATGCCTGAAAGAATTCGGGCAGGAATTAAGGCAAAAGGTGACGTAACGCCTTATTATTTTTTTTCCCGAACATTTAGTTGCCAGTTATTTTGTTACATTTTATTTGTTTTGTTAAGTTGTGACATTGTTAATTTGTTTTTTTGAAAACATTAATTGAAATTGAAAACACTTTTAAATTATTTAAGTTCTTATGTACTGTCAGCTGCATTAGCCAATTTTTGCTTCATTATACATAAAAACATTCTAATACGCGAAAAATGCGTTTGTCTGAACATATAGTTGTTAGGGCTCCTAGTGCGTTTTAAAAAATGAGTGACGAATTTTAAGCAAAGCTGTGCTATCAGGTTTTGCTTCAGACTTGGACACAGCGCAACGGACACTTTTGCAAACGTTCAACAGGCCTAAGGAGACAGTGTTTTCCAAGAGTCCAGGTTTTTCGGTTGTGGAAGGAAGTCTCAGAAGGAAGAGAGTCGATTGAAGATGAACCACTCAGCGGAAGGCCTTCATATTCAAGAACCTATGAAAATGTGAATAGAATGCGGGATCTTGTGCGTTCAGTCGTCGGTTGACGACAAGAATTATCGAGGAAGAGTTAAATTTGAATCACACCACTCTTCATCAGATTTTGACTAATGAATTGGGAATGAGAAAAACCTGCGCAAAAATGGTTCCAAAAAACTTTCACATGAACAAAAGGACATCGGGAGAGAAAATTGACTTGACTTTTTGGAATCGATTGAAAATGATCCCCATCTTATCGAACTAAGACTTGGGTGTTTGAGTACGATCCGGAAACTAAGCGCCAAAGCATGGAATGGAACACTTCAAGCTCTCCAAGACCCAAAAAAACTGCTGATTTGCTTTATTAATAGCCAGGGAATTGTTCAGGGAGTTTGTGCCTTCAGGCCAAACAGTGAATCAACATTTTTACTTCGAAAAAGTCATGCGTGTTAGACCAAACGTCAAGAACAATTATTGATAAATCTTATAACTACACTTGTTACAATGGGTACGCCTATAGCGCGCAGTGAATTTCTGACAGCCTTACTCATCAGCCTGACCGATTTAAAGGGATCCGACGTGGAAGCATTTAACTCGTCCGACACTGCACGCTTCCGAAACGAATTTTTCAAATTATAATGGAATCTAATTTGCGCTGGCTGTTTACACTGCCGGAATCAATATGTGTGCTTCTCGACTTGAATTCGCGAGTCCCGTCTATCGAATTTGCACATGTTCAATTATTGACCCAGCTAAACGTGTTTTCACTTTGAAGCGAAATCTCAATAATTGAAATTTTATATTTACTCGCCGTTTGGCGGCACCGCGTCATTGTTGCACGGCGAAATTTCGGAACAGATGTCGCTCGGTGACGCGAGCTGATTTGCAATTTCATCGGTCATTATCCTACTGCAGCACCGCTGTATGCAAATGAATGGCCGGTGCGATAATTTTAAAAGAGCAAATCAATGCCGATACCGGAGCAAATCAGCGCCGGACAGTGGCTATATGCCTTTTCGTCGCTCGGGAAAAACGGGCGCAATTACGATGACCTAATTTTTCTCGTCAATGCACATTGTCATCAAATGAACGAAGCCCCTAATTTGTGGAACCTACACGGTGTGTAAATTAAGTAATGAGACTGATTTTTTTAATATTATTTATTTGAATATCATTAAAATTCAGTATTGAATTCAATATTGTCTTCTTCAAAATAACTTCCTTGGGAAGCCACACAGCGCTAGAGACGGTTCTTCCATTCCTCATAGCAGTGGTGGAGCTCATATACTGGAATAGCCTTCAGTTGGTCCGTTTCAACCGTTTGAATGTTCTCTATGGTCCCAAAATGATGTCCCTTGAGGTGATTTTTCAATCTCGGTAAGAGAAAAAAGTCACAAAGACTCAAGTCAGATGAATAAGGAGGCATGATGCAACATCCAGTTGTTCTTGATGTTTGGTCTCACACGCATGACCCTTTTTCGAAGTTTTTCAAGAACCTTTCTGTAAAAGTGTTGATTTACTGTTTGGCCTGAAGGGACAATTCCCTGGCTATTTAAAATGCAAATCAGCATACGTTTGATCTTCGACTTGCTCAATGCATGTTTTTTTGGATCTTGGAGAGCTTGGAGTGTGCCATTCCATGCTTTGGCGCTTGGTTTCCGGATCATACCCAAACACTCAAGTCTTATCACCAGTACGTTCCATAAAATGGGGATCATTTTCAATCGATTCCAAAAAGTCAAGACACCTTGTCCTTTTGTTCCTGCAAAAGGTTGATGAACACCGATGAACAGTGGTGTGATTCAAATTTAAATCTTCCCTGATCATTCTTGTCGTCAACCGACGATCTAAACGCACAAGATCCCGTATTCTATCGACATTTTCACCGGTTCTTAAAGATGAAGGCCTCCCACTGCGTGGTTCATCTTCAATAGACTCTCTTCCTTCTGAAAATGCCTTAACCTGCCGAAAAACCTGGGCTCTTGAAAAAACACTGTCTCCGTAGGTGTGTTGAAATTTTGCAAAAGTATTCATTGCGCTATGTCCAAGTCTGAAACAAAACATGATAGCACACCGTTACTCAAAATTAATGCCACTCATTTTTAAAACGCACTAGGAAAAACCGGTTTACGAAAACAGCCACAAAGAACAAACAAATGACTAACAAATTCAAACTTGTACTGAAGCTGCTTTACATGTTAACTTACCGCCCTTCCAAGTCCCGTCTCCGCAGTGTTGCTAGATCGGGCGCTGCGTTGCCAGTCTCATTACTTAATTTACACACCTTATATTTTCAAATATAAAGAGACAGGGTGAGTTTTTAGTGCGTATTTATTAATGTACAATAATATGTGACACCGTTTGCACTCTGTTTTGCTATCTTTTAAAAATATTTCCGAAAGTACAGGATGTTCATATACTTCTGGGCGTTGACTAACTTACCCAAATGAACACCCTATCTATTTTTTTTACAAATTTAGAAAAAGTGCACGATTTTGAGTCGAAAACGTGTGTCACAATCCGTGTTAAGTTCTGGTAAAATCATCATAATTTTTTTGGCTCCCTATTTATTTTTAGTTATCACAGTTCTTTCAGACCCTAACATCTGACAATTTCTTAATTAAGATTAAGCATTAAGTATCTCTGAAACGGCGGGGTTGTTGTATAAGTTGTGATCTGTTTTCAACCCATAATTTTCTCTCTTTCTCAATTCAAGAGGTTTTTCTCTTTTTTCTCAAGAGAAAAAACCTTTCCCACTTTCTAAGATTATATAGGGTGTTACATTTAAAATAAGGATATTATATTTTAGCATTATTTATGAAACAATTGTATAGACCAAATCCGCACTAAAAACTCATACAATATTAGCACAATCATTTCCATGGTATGCTATTGAAAATCAAATGATTTGTTAGAAGATATCAGCAAGCTTAAAAAAACGTTGGGTAACTAAACATTTGTTAAAGAGAGGTGTAGAAAATATGGAGAATTATATGTAAAAAAATTGAATTTGGGTGGTTGAAAGTACGTTAAATGGTAGTTCTATTTTAAGCACACTATATACATAATTGAGAAATAATAAAATAATTTTTGCAAAGGTTTAGGATTCTACCACCATACCAATACCGACACTTTATTTTTTAAATGACCGCTACGGATTGTTTCAAATGTTACGGTGCTTTGTAAACAAGTTTAAAAAATCCGAAATAACTCAAAAACTGTAAAATATGCAACAAAATAGCCACCATTCTATTTCAAAGAAAGAAGTCGATGCTGACAACCGGGATAACCGGAAGTGACTAATGCCTTTAATGAATCGTTTCATTTAATCACACTGTATATCAACGATCATCAGATAAAAGTAACTTATGTTACATGAATATTGAAAACACTTACCTTAGACACTTTCCTATTTTATGTTTTATTTATTCTTTTATATTTATTATTATAAATTAAATTTTTTTAAATTTCATTACTATATAAATTTGTTCGTCCCAAATAAATCGACAGGGCATTAAATTATTTTTCTCCTCTTGACGTTTTCCTAATAGCTTTGTAGATAATCAGTAACCGAAACAAATAATCTATAAACACAAATTCAATTTGTATGCGGTGCAAACTGTTCCAGAAAATTATACTGTGCACCGGATATAAATACCCCATCTCCTGTTGCAACCAATGTAGTTTAATTAACACCGCCATTTATAAAATTGTCCATGAAATATTAATACTTGAAACAATGCCATCATAATTAAATATTAACACTACTGTATTAGTTGAACAAACTGAGTGCAATCGGTTACATTATGAAAGGTAGGAGGGGTGTGGAGCTAACCGGAAATAAAGTGAACGTTTTAAACATTATTACATTCGCAATTTTGAAATAATAGTAAAAACATATTTATGGTAATGAAGAGTTATATATGTTATAACTAAATAATTTTTCCTGGATCATTCAAAAATTGACATTTTTACAGCCTCTAATTTCCTTATTTATTAAGGGGTAACACCACTCTAGCGACCGAAAAAAAAAGGCCTAACTTTAAGAATTTATTTTGGGATAATGGGAAAAGGAAGAGTATTTCTTTTTTAGAGGGCTTATTAAACATGTATTGAGGTATAAAAAAAATTTTTTGTTATTTTAATACAAAATTGCGGAGATACAGCCAATCTTTGACCTCACCTTTTTTTAAGGTCCTTCACGGCCGGACACATTTCTCAGAAAACTGAAGACCTAAAACAAAATACGAAAAAATTTTCTTAATCTACATACTATTGGATAGAGAAGTACGTAGGGGTTTGTTTTTAAATCGATTTTTGTGCAAATGGCGCACTTATGAAAAAAAAAACTCGATTTTCGGCAAAAAAAATCTATGTATAACATTTATACATGTATAAATGTTCACTATGTATAACATTTATACATTCATAGTTAAAAGCTTCAAAGCAAACGGAGACTTAGACTCAAAAATATATTACCTGTCAGAACGGTTAACCTGTATTAATTTTATGTGTTCATTCTTTCGATGTAATATTTTTTAATTGGTAGGTGTCATCAAATCACTGAATCACTGAATAATATGCTGAATTTGAAACAAAAAAATATTGTAATATACAATCAGAGAGAAGACACATGTTTAACACATCTGACACAAAGGAGGTGACATCTTCTATGCCTTGAAATGGCTACAGTAAAGATGTAAACCAAATACATCTTGTGGTTTACATTTCAAGAAGTTGCATCTACAAGTCATGTTGTGGTCTTCATCATATCCACTTTTTTTTAAATTTACCACATTTATACAAACTTCTCACCTCTATTGTTATCAAAAAATATATGTGTCAATAACGGTTTAGTATCCCACTTTGTGCCAATACTACATTGTTTACAAAATGACTGCAAATAAAAAAAAGTATGCTACTTCATGGACGTTATTACCTGCAATTGATACACCCTCTATTCCACTATACATCACTCGCCCCCACATAATTTAATCTTCTGCGGATTTAGTTATTGGAAACATTTTTCACAACAATTATAATATTTATTACAAAACAAAAGTAAAAAACATGAAATAAAACACAGATAATGCATTAGCAACGATAAGTATACAACATGATACAATTGTGATAAATATAAAATATGATATGATATAACATGAAAAGATATTATACATTAATGCATATATTTATTATATCTTAGGATTAGATTCATTTACATACATATAAATAACCAACTATGATTTATCAGTCTTTTTAATTTGAATGATACTCATTTGTTACAGACGGTACTCAATTGTTACAAATCCTAGTACACTAGTCAGAATAATTACTTTTCTCAATACTTAGCAATGGGACTATTAAAATAGGATTGTCTGATGCTTGCAATTCTGGCATTGTCCTCTCTTTTTATGTTTATTTCCACTTCCATGTTTCTAAATAAATTAATGCATTGTATCCATAAGAAGAAGTATATTCCTAAAACAATAAATAAATATAGGAAATATTAAATTAAAATAATGAATTATTAGATTCACACCAACATTCACAACACAACAAAACGACATCAGGAGAGAGAGGTGTCTTGTCTTGACTTTTTGTAATCAGTTGAGTACGACCCGAATACTAAGCGCCAAAGCGTGGAATGGCATACTTCAAGCTCTCCAAGACCCAAAAAAGCAAAAATGAATAAGTCGAAGATCAAATGCATGCTGACAGCCAGGGAATTGTCCACAAAGAATTTGCACCTCCAGGCCAAACAGTAAATAAACACTTTTACAGAGAGGTGCGAGAGGTTCTTGAAAAACTTCGAAAAAGGGTCATGCGTGTGAGACCAAACATTAAGATTAACTGGATGTTGCATCACGACAATACGCCTTGTCACATATCCATTTCAGTAAACGAATTTTTAGCCAGTCAAAATAATTCCTGGGGCTCACCAGCCTCCTTATTTGCCTGACTTGAGTCCTTGTGACTTTTTTCTCTTCCCGGGATTGAAAATAGGTAGGTACATACAGAGTGGATCACGGTGAGTGACCTGTTAAACATTTTGGGAGAACTATAAATTGTATGGAGCCGAAATACTAATTTCGTTATTTTAAATGGTATGCTATATTTCTATTGCCATATTTGGCTTCTATTCATTTAAATTCACTGTAATAAACACTGTATATCTCTAAAATGAATGCTTTTCGAAATATTTCAATAAAAAACAAAAATTATAATTGTAAACCCGTAGTAAAAAATTAATAACCAAAAATAATTTTGCTGTGGTAAAATTCTATGGCTTATATTTATTTTTTTACCACGTAACTATGAGAGATTGAGCTTACTATCATACAAACTAGATATATGACAAAATTGAAATTTTTTTATTGAAATTTTAATAATCTCTTTGTTATATAGAAGTTACAGATTATGTAAAAATTTCAAATAAATTGCCTAACTAATACTAGATGTTGCGGTTTTTATTCTTACCGGTAGATATGAATAGTAGAATACGTTTATTAGCTCTTGTCAGTAGAAATAGAAAATATATATATATATTTTTATTAGAACAATTATATTAAGTCATATTAATATGTAAGCCATGTAAACATGCTGTTTACATGGACATCGAAATACTCACGTACATAAACAAGTATTACAGTGGGGAAATAAACAAATAATAAGGGCTTACAAAGGATTTTTTATAGGCATACTTGATTTGATTGCGTTCAAAACGATAATTTCTAATAACAGTGCGGTTCATACTCATAGCCCTGAAACGATATACGATATAGATCAATTATTAACCATTATATGCGTTAATGTACCATTGTCAGTTATTTAGATGTTACTAATTCAGAGATAATTGAGTGCACTGTGTAAAATTAATGTGTTTGATGTCGAAACGGATATGCTACACGATTATGTAGACATTTTTTTTAAATAATCGAATCATTTACCTCACAACTTTGATTTTTAGTCTAACTGAAAATAATATTTCACTTTTTCTCCAGAAAAAACTACTGCTTATATTTTTATGTCTACAAAGAACTCACTATATTATCGTTTTTAAAACATATTTCTTACTAAAGCATACAAGACATACAACCGGTGCGACACGAAAACGAAAACATACACACTAACCGGTGGAATAAATGTTTGAACTTTAAGTATACGTGGTTTAAAGAACGATTATTTGCCTTATGCGTTCAAAATGGCACCTGAACTGCAAAATGTTTTCGTAAAATTTCAAGAATTTTTTTATTGGAAAATGATGCTCTTCTACAAAAAATTGTCAAGAATAAAAAGTTCTCAAAATCACTCAATGAATGCACTAGAGTTTTTCAAAAATTTTTTGAGCAATTTTTTGGATTTTGCAAATAGTCAATTTTTGCAAAATTTAAAAAATTGCTTTAAAAAATCTGAAAAATGCTGGTGCATTCTTTGAGTGATTTTAAGAACTCTTTATTCTTGACAATTTATAGTAAAAATGCATTGTTTTTGATAAAGGTATATGTACGAGTATGTAGTTTATGTAGTTTCTGTACGTAAAGAGATCAGAAGCCTTTAGAGAACACATACAGTTTGTTATTGTCATTAATCTGTCATTTTTGGTATTTACATAGCATAGGAACACTTTGAGATAAACAAATAGATGGCCAAAAAATACATACCTGTAAACAAAATCACAGCAGGGATGAAAAAACACAACAAGTAGTCCCAGTTCATACCATGGAGTATCAAAATACCCCCGATCAATCCGGTTAATCCAATGAAAAGTTCAAGTACACCTATAGTTATGTACCCCAACATAAAATACGGTTTCTCCTAAAAAATTAATCATTGATGTTTATCTTTTGTTTGCCAGTCTACAGACAAAAAAGTGTATCATTATTATAGACATATTACAAACAAAATCAAATTACATAAATAAATATATTCATAATTAATGCTAGAAGTCCTTTCATGGTTTACTATTTTGGATGCTGTATGAAACAGGATATTCACAGAAAAATTACGTGAAGTTATAACATGATACACTGTAGGAATACAATTTCATTTTTCTTAAAAGCAGCATCGGTTTTGAGAAAATAATTTTGAGAGTTTGACGGCAACTGATTTAACCCTGGGTAAAGGCTCTGTTCTTGACCTAGGCAACTACGAATTTGCGGGTATCACTGGAGATGCAAGGCAGCAGTGTACCTTTGCAATCAGTTTACCTCAGTTGTTGTTTTCTCTTACTTAAGTGTGTCCATTAGTTCAATGTATTTTAATTTTTTTTGTCTACATATAGTTACTTATTACCAAAATATAATATGCTGTATTTTTGTTTTTCATCAAGTCTGTAACCACCTTGTACGCTCTCAGTAAGAGTCTTGAGTTCTTAGTCAATATGTCAAAATAATTTCATTGTTCGGTAATTTATTTTCTCAGCAGTTGAAATTACGATAAATAAAAATGCATGAATTTCGAAAGTACACCACCTCAATCAAATCCGACAATATAAAACTAAAAATTTAGATCTCTGGAACACATAATATGATAGAACCATTTAGGTACATTTTTTTTCAGATTTTTATACAACGAATGAAATAGAAAATAGGAATTGTAGTTCCTTTTTTTATGCAACTTTATATCTTGGCACTGTTTTACATAAAAACGTCGTATTGCGCTGGTGAAAATCTCGCATGGCCGTAATAAAAAGTTATCGAGCATAAAATACAGTGAAATCAATAGCGACTGAGGGAAACTGTTTTTGTCGCTCATTTTTTTTATTACTTCTTTCCGGTTATTAAAATTCCCTTTGTCCTTAAGTGGCTATGAACACGAACACCGGAAATATTGGAATTCACGATATCTTCGTTGAGAGCGGAACGTACCAGGCATGAGGTTATAAAATGAAATATTCAGAATTCGTCCAGAAATTACACAAATTCGCTTTCACAGTGATTAACAATTATTTGAGAGTATAAACATAGTGTGACACATGATTACGACATACGAGGTGGTTAAATTAAGTAATGATATTGATATTTTTTTTTAATTTCTTCATTCGAATAGAATTAAAATTCAGTATTGTCTCCTTCAAAATAACTTCATTGTGAAACCACACAGCGCTGGAGACGGTTCTTATATTCCTCATAGCAGTGCTGGAACTAATATACTGGAATAGCCTTCAGCTGGTCGGTTACAGCCGTTTGTTGATGTTTTCTATGGTCCTAAAATGACGTCTCTTGAGGTGATTTTTCAATCTCGGGAAGAGAAAAATGTCACAAGGACTCAAGTCAGACGAAGGAGGCTGAGGAGCCACAAGAATGTTTTTACTAGCTAAAATCGTCTACTGAAATGGCTATGTGACAAGGCGCATTGTCGTGATGCAACATCCAGTTGTTCTTGATGTTTGGTCTCACACGCATGACCCTTTTTCGAAGTTTTTCAAGAACCTATCTGTAAAAATGTTGATTTACTGTGTAGCCTGGAGGCACAGCCTCTTTGTGGATAATTCCTTGGCTAACAAAAAAGGAAATCGGCATGCATTTGATCTTCGACTTGCTCATTCTTGCTTTTTTGTATCTTGGAGAGCTTGAAGTGTGCCATTCCATGCTTTGGCGCTTGATTTCGTGGTAGTACTCAAACATCCAAGTCTCATCACCAGTAAAGACACGTTCCATAAAATGGGGATAATTTTCAATCGATTCCAAAAAGTCAAGACACGTTTCTTTCCTGATGTTCTGTTGTTCCTGCGAAAGGTTTTTTGGAACCATTTTTGCGCAGATTTTTCTCATGCCCAATTCGTTAGTCAAAATCTGATGAACAATGGTGTGAATCAAAAACTCTTCCCCAATCATTCTTGTCGTCAACCGACCATCAATGCACAAGATCCCGTATTCTATCGACATTTTCATCTGTTCTTGAAGTTGAAGGCCTTCCGCTGCTTGGTCCATCTTCAATCGATTATCTTCCTTCTGAGAATGCCTTAAACCATCGAAAAACCTGGGCTCTTGAAAAAACACTGTCTCCGTAGACGTGTTGAAGTTTTGCAAATGTATCCGTTGCGCTCTGTCCTAGTCTGAAGCAAAACTTAATATCACACTGTTGCTGGAAATTAATGATAGTCAATTTTAAAACGCACTAGAAACAAACGGTTTACGAAAACGGTCACGAAGAACACACAAGTGACTCTAACAAGTTCAAACTTGTCCTGAAGGTGCATTACGTGTTACCCTATTGCCCTTCCAAGTCCCATCTCCGCAGCGTTGACAGAATGGGCGCTACGTTGCCAGTCTCATTACTTAAGATACACACCTCGTCCATCCGTTTTTTTTTTTCACTTTTCAAATTTCTAATGAATCCAAATGTATAAGTGTAACCGTTTAAAAGATACAAGGGGGAAGGGGACTTTTGAGTAGCACTGTGTACATTAAGATATGTAAGATATGTACCTTTTGTATTCCTACAATAAGAAAAAGGTTCGTCACTAGAGAGAATTGAACGTACGCTAGAACTATTATCAACGCAATCCTATCCATGGCAGAACTGTCTTCTGTAGTTTTAGCGATAACTATAGCCAAAACAATTATCGCCACTGTTCTTAGCACCTGAAAATAATTGTAAATTTTTAATGTAGATACTTATTATTTCGCTGACTTTATGGTCACACTTCTCAGCGTAAATGCTGGGAAACATTCACCCATTCCTGCTGCAGACAGTGATGTCTTGATATGGCATCCCCGCCTGCAGCAGAAATTAGGCTCAGGCGAGGGAAGGACATCCATCCTGTCCCAAAACCTTTCTTACATACCCTTCTAGATACTTGTAATTATTATCATTATTATTATCAAGTTTCAGAATTTTTGGTGTAATACAGGACCATACTCATTACAATTAAGAATAAATTCTACAGTAACATATTTAAATCATGCGTGAGTGCGTTGTTTTTAGAAGCTTAATGGTGCTAGATGGAAGATCTTAATTAGCAAGAAGATATGAGGCCCCTTTGTGGCCCAGGAATTTCAAACTGAATAAAGTTATGTGTTAAAGGAATTTTAAACGCGTTTTCTTCAAAACGAAATTTTTTGAACTGAAAATTACGACACGGTAAAATCTATTGACAAAAATTGCTCATATTCTCACATCTTCTGCACATTCGTGGCAATCATCTGATCTAAAATAGAGTTCATTCATTCTATCAGCTATTTGGATTTGACTAGCTTTTATTATTTACTAGTAAATAGTCATATCAACAAATCAATAAATGTGTCTTCCGGCTCCGAGCCGTCATTTAAATGTTACATACCTAGTTAATTCACAGGTTTACAAAAAAAAAGTTGTCTGAATCTGGAGTGAGACCATCCGTTTCTTATGTATTTTTTGACGCTGAATTCGAATCTATTTTTAGTTTTGTCAGAATTTGGAGATATCGTAACCTAATAGCGCAAATAACACGTTTTTTTGTCATAAATATTTTAGGTTATGTAGTTCGAAATTTTTTTTTCTCAAAAAATCATGTATCGGATCTTAAAGTACAAATCTTCACCTTTAAAATGCCGTTGAGTTTACTCAAATATTTTTTTTTTTTCGCCGAGATATCGCAATTTAAATAATGACCATAAGGTTTCCGTACTAATTAAATGTATTAGGAAAGATATATGAACAGACAATTTTCAAAATTCGATATCTCGACGAAAAAAAAGAAAAGATATTTGAGCAAACTCAACGGCATTTTAAAGGTGAAGATTTGTACTTTAAGATCCCATACATGATTTTTTGAGAAAACAATTATCGAAGCTATATAACCTCAAATATATAAAAAAAACGTGTTTTTTGCACTTTTAGATTACGATATCTCAAAATCCTGACGTGATAGAGCAAAACTAAAAGTAGATTCGAATTCAGCGTCGAAAAATACATAGGAAACGGATGGTCTGGCCACAAATTCAGACAACTTTTTTTTGTATACCTATGTTATGATTCGAGATAGGTAATTTATCCTGATGCACTTAAAGAAATTTCACAGATCATTATGGATACGTTTCGGTAGTATTTGTTTCGTATTCGTGTGATCCACAGTAGATTGTAAACACTTGAATCTACAACTAAAAAAATTTAAAAAAAATCACTTATACTATATACCAAGTGTCAGAATTTTAAATTATTTTTATCATATAGCGTGACTGAAAGGGTTAATGGAAATGCAAACAATAGAAGATAAAACACCTGAAGATACATTAATAAACACAAAACATTTCTTGTTCCTTGGTAAAACAAAATGGTAATATTCATGAAGTAAAGTAAAAAAAATGCAGTTGAAGAAGCCGTGATATAAAATTTTGTACAGCATTTTGCAACAGTAGTCTTCAGTTACTCGCAAAAAAATAAGTCTGATAAGCATTAATAAATTATATTAAAGCCATTAAAATAAACGACAGTTAATTCCTTTAAGTGAACTTCAGATACAGATGAAATATAATAGAAAAATAATGAGAAGTAAGGAATAGAGATCTTAAAATAGAGATCAAAAATCGTTTCAACTTACAACTCCCAGCCATCCAGCGATAAAGCCCCACGTTTTTAGTGAACAATCACAACGCCTGAATTTATACTGCAAATTTGCAAGGTAACCGGCCATCGTTAAGAAAACAACGAACGATTAAAAATCCTCTTTGAAGTATTATATTTGTTATCTTGAGATAGCAAGAAAATATAGTATCTTTTATATTACTGATAATGCAGATAAAGATGAGTACATTCCCATAGAGTGAGACAAGAAATCGATAAAAGGAGAGCTATTAACAATGGGCAGTAATGAAATAATAATGACACAGTGGCGTGCACAGTTGTCAGTGTCTTGCAGATCTACATATGTTAGCAATTTATAAATCAAAAGCTTATTATTTATAATAATGAACTGTTAAACGAGAGATCACTCTGTAATAAAATTTTATCACACAATTACGAAAATTCAATAGGAAATCAGTGTGTCTAAATCAAAATAAAATCATTGCTCTTCATGTTAATGTTATATCAAACATTTGTCGATGATAAACAAATTTCCCACTAATGTATCTACATTTAGTATAGATGCAAAAAATATTACTTACTCGCCTGATTTTATATTATTTTAACCTTTTAACGCCCAAGTGCACTGTCAAGAGATATGAACTTAAAAGCTCATATTACTAATAGAAAAAAATAAAGGATAAATAACTAAAACCATGTGTTCGAAGTCGCTCTTTCGAATGGAATCGTTAAAATTTGCAAAACAAATTTATGTAACCTACAATTTTTAACAAAAACTATTATAAAACGCGATTTTTTCCCTTTTTTTTTTAAACGGAATTTCAGCTATGTTATCGTCCTTTATACCACTCAAAAACAAATAGAAACATGCACTCGAGACGTGTACTTGAAGGAAACGAAATGATAACAATTTAATTTTCTAATTTTTGAGGTTAGAATAACTAGATATGGCAAAATTCAAAGCGTGATATTTCTCGTTTTTTACCAGTTACGCAAAAGAATTTTAAAAAATTATTAGTGCTTTAGGGTTAAAAAATATGTTCACTAAAAATAGTAAGAAAAAAATCCACTTATCGAAACTAGTAGTTTTTATATTTTTTAATTGTTTGAAGTCATTTGAGTCCTTTTTAGTGCAAGAAAAAAATCAGGACACTATAAAATTGTCGTTTCACGGACAAAAAATTGGTTTTTTCTCACTTTTGGGCATGACCCACCACTCAAAAAATCTGAAAAAATTTGAGGTAGTAAAAAAACAGTTAAAATTATAACATATCAAAAATCTGAGCCTGAAGCTTTTTTTTTTGGTTAAAAGATATGGGATTTTTAAAGTTGAGCTTTTAAAGTAAAGGTTGAAAAAATGTTTACATAAAATTAATCATATTTTCTGTGCTCATGAAATTTTTCAGATTTTTTCGACAGTTAAAAACCGAGAAAAAAAAATAAAATGTAAAAAACAGGGTTTTTTTCCATACCTAGCTGAGAGGAAATTTTTTTTGGACCTAAAATTCGGTCTACCTTTCATAATTAACCCTAAGAAACACTTTCATCATGCGAAGAAAATAAAAAAAGGGGGGCATTTTACCATACTTATGGGGGGGATACCCTTTGCTCCGAGCTCATGAATATTGTGGAATCATTGCTCCATGTGACGCGTCGTTCCCATACCTTTGTCGATTTGTAGCGCGTGATTTGCGACAACTCGTTCCATTATTTGTTCATTGAATACTAACTGTAATTGCAAACATTGCTTGATTTCTGACATTGTTTGTGGAAGGCAGTGGCGGTGCGTGATATTTCAGTTAGCCATATCTTGAAAACGACGCATGGGACCCACTTCACTTTTTAGGTGATGACTATACACCTCTTACAGAAAGGATTTATAGTGAAAAAAACCGTCAGCAAAGTTTGCGAAAAAAATTTTCAAAAACACTGGAGCACTCCCTGGGTTCTCAGTAACGCTCTGTGGAATATTTGCAGTATATTTTTTTTTCATAATCTAGAAACAATTTGGGAAACAAAATGTTCCTATAAAATTAAAATTAAAATGGCCATAACTTTTTGAAAAAAAAATATTTTGCAACAAATCGAAAAACGTCTCCTTATATTTGTTTCTAGATTATGAAAAAAAAAATACTGCAAATATCCCACAGAGCGTTACTGAGAACCCAGGGAGTGCTCCAGTGTTTTTGAAAATTTTTTCGCAAACTTTTCTGACGATTTTTTCACTCTCAATCCTTTCTGTAAGAGTTGTATAGTCATCGCCTAAAAAGTGAAGTGGGTCCCATGCGACGTTTTCGAGATATGGCTAACTGAAATATCACGCACCGCCACTGGTGGAAGGACACTAGCGCTGACCATTACAAATGAGAAAAACGCTTGTGTTGAGTGACCTCTTTTGCCGCGCGAAACAAAGATTTTGTTGGCCAACTATTTGTACACCACTTCAGCAGCATGTTAACAGTGAGTTACAATTTACCAGTTCGCAAATGAATCCTCAAAAATGTAAACCGGATTAACAATGCGCAAAGTATCTTTGGAATAGTTATTAGCTAGGAAGTAAATTTGTATTTTGTGTATATGTACATATACCTACTTATAAGCTCATGAAAATCCGTCAACAGCAGATATGATATTGAATAGTTGTTATACGCAATACGAGGTATGTAAATTAAGTAACGAGACTGATTTTTTTCAATTTCCTTATTCGAATATAATTACAATTCATTATTGTCTCCTTCAAAATAACTTCCTTGGGAAGCCACACAACACTAGAAACGGTTCTTCATTCCTCATAGCAGTGCTGGAACTAATACACTGGAATAGCCTTCAGCTAGTCGGTTACAGCCGTTTGAATGTTTTCTATGGTCCCAAAATGACGTCCCTTGAGGTGATTTCTCAATCTCGGAAAGAGAAAAAAGTCACAAGGACTCAAGTCAGGCGAATAAGGAGGCTGAGGAGTCACATGATGGTTTTTACTGGTTAAAAACTCATTTACTGAAATAACAGACATGTTAAGACTTGCAAACTGTGAATGAATAGCTGCCACAATTAGAATTAACGGGTAAGTAGTCGCGAACTGGGTAATAAAATAAACAACGTTGCTAATAAAGATGCTAATTAATTGTAGAACTGAATCAACAAGGTGTTAGTCAAAGAAGAATAGCCCAAATAAGGCAAACCTCAGCGAAACATTCTTTATGTTATAAAAAAAATATGTGTATATAAGACATATAAGATAATTGATAATCAATCTGGACGAAAATAAAAGAAAAAACACAAGTGATAGAGAACAGAAAATGGATTGAAGTGTGAATTTGTTTCCATCTCCAATGTTCTATGACATTCTTTTAGTAGCTTTGGGAGGCTCGAGCCTTTGAACTCGAGCATTAATCGCCACTGTAATGTACGTTTGTTAGTTTATGCATTTCCGTATTTACAGACTAAAAATAACTAATACAACGAATAAAATCTTTACAGGAAGAATATATTTGTCCGCAAATTGCACATCAAACATAGAACGACATAGTACGACCACCCACAAACAAACAATAACATACTGAACTTCTCCAAGCGTTCATGCCTGCAGCTACAAAAGAAATGAGCACAATTTTAGGTTTTGTCTAGTCCCCTCGTGATCCACCACTGGTCAGAAATAGTGAGAAAACTAAAAAACACTATTTACTTCACGGATCCTGGAGATATATAGATAGATACCTATCATTTTTTTTTTCGGAACGGCAGAAAAGGAAGAGCTCTTTCCCACCGTTCATCTGAATAGACGACTTCCGTTCTCCGGAGTCGCAACGTCGCGAAACTTTATTTACCACATCGCATCCTAGCGATGTCCTTTCATTTCTTATCCGCTTATCTCTCGTCTGAAATATTCATTAAACCGCTAAGCGTTCCGTTGAACCGGTCGAAATTTAAACGCACCCTGAGTAGTTTTTCTCGCAAAAATTATCCGCTTTGTTACGTACGTCGCTCATCGAAGCAATTCGAATATACAGGGTGTTCCGGGAGGAGTGTTTTTCAGAACCGAAAACGATTTTTGCCTGAATTTTTGGTGGTGAAAATTTTTCATAGTAGACTGTTTATAATTAACGTGGTGTATGTATGTATGTATTGTGTACAGTGGCGGAGGGAGAGGGGGTAGCCAACACATTAACAACTAACTCTACGCTAAATCAAAAAATGACATTTTTTTATTTAAAATGTTAATTTGAATTTCCGAGCAAAAAGTGCCAAATTTTGACTTTTGCCAAAGTTGCCCTTATGCCAAAAAAGTGGGTGGTTATATCCATGAGTATCCATTATCAAAGTATTCGAAAATTGTGGATATTTGTACGAACTAACACACTTTCATTTCAAACAGCAAATATATTGCACAACTTTTTTCAATAAATGACTCACAGTATGTGTTCCTGTTCGCACAGTATAAGAAAATCTCATCTGTGTAAGTAATATTATTTTGTATAGTTTTATTAGAATACGAGGTGTGTAAATTAAGTAATGAGACTGATTTGTTTTATTTTTTTTTATTCGAATAGAATTACAATTCAGTATTGTCTCCTTCAAAATACCTTCCTTGGGAAACCACACAGCGCTGGAGACGGTTATTCCATTCCTCATAGCAGTGCTGGAACTCATTTAGTGGCATATACTCGTAGTCCTCAGCTGGTCGGTTACAGCCATTTGAATATTTTCTATGATCCCAAAATGACATCCCTTGAGGTTATTTTTCAAGCTCGGGAAGAGAAAAAAGTCACAAGGACTCAAGTCAGGCGAATAAGGAGGCTGAGAAACCACAGGAATGTTTTTACTGGATACAAACTCGTTTACTGAAATGGCTGTGTGACCAGGCGCATTGTCGTGATGCAACATCCAGTTGCGCTTGATGTTTGGTCTCATACGCAAATTTTTCTTCTCAAGAACCTCTCTGTAAAAGTATTTATTTGCTGTTTGGCCTGGAGTCACAAACTCTGTGGACAATTTCCTGGCTATCAAAAAAGCAAATCAGCATGCATTTGATCTTCGATTTGCTCATTCTTGCTTTTTTCGGTCTTGGAGAGATTGAAATGTGCCATTCCAAGTTTTGAAGCTTGGTTTCCGGGTCGTCCTCAAACATCCAAGTCTCTTCACCAGTAATGACACATCCCATAGAATAGGAATAATTTTCAATCTAATCTAATTCCAAAAAATCAAGACACCTTTCTCTCCTGAAGTTCCTTTTGTTCCTGCGAAAGGTTTTTTTGGTACCATTTTTGCGCAGATTTTTCTTATCCCCAATTAGTCAGTCAAAATCTAATGAACAGTGGTGTGGTGAACAACAATTTTTCTAAATTTTACAAGGAATCCAAAGAGCCTAATTACGTCAAACACCATCTTACTGCGGAAATTTTGGAGGTGGAATGCTAAATTTCCTCGTCTATTAGATGCGAAAACAGTGTGTAGTAATCAAGAAACCGTTAATAACGGTTTGTGATTTTTGACGTTGAAAAAATGACATAGTAGGGTTTAAAAATTAATCGAGTGAAGAATGTAAATTTTACAGGAAATGCTCCGCCATGAAATGCATCACACTGTAGATATGCAACTTTACGTCATTCTCTATTCTACTGCTTAATAGAGAGGACATGTTTAGATCCATTAGTTAAGAACTTTTAAAAACTTTTCTACCAATACACTTCCACTCCACTATGTGAAGAAGTAAAATTAATAGGTGGAAAACCATAACCCGATATAAACTTGGAAGGGCAGTTTACTTACTAACATGGCAACTTCTAAACTCTAATATGCAAGTTTCCCGTCGATCTTCGTTGTTAGGACTATGTCGTCTTATAGTTTTATAAGTCCAATAAACTGTATCGGTCAGCAAAGCGGGCATGACGTCCTCGACCGATGGCTCCGCGCGATTAGTGGCTCCGTCTTTTAGTGGCACACATAAATGTTTACAGTTACTTCATTGACTGAATGGCCCCATCACACGGAGAGGGGGAATCTCATTAAAGCTTTATAAGGCGACGACGGGTTATCCGTATTTTTATATTTCCGCTTTGTCTGAGGATCTACTCCCAATATCTCTTATTTATTTATGATTTCGAATCTCGCATCAGCGGGAACGATAAAAGTTTGGAGATAACAGCGGGTATATTTGTGTCTGATGTTTACACATAGATTACAGTTAAGGTGGTTTCGTGGATTTAGGAAAACAGTTTTATGACGGCCGAAAAATCATTTGCGCCACATAAACAAAGACGTCCTCGGCCTTGTACACAAACTGTTTCATTGGGAGTATCTAGTGAATATTCTCGTTGGAAAATTTTAACGATCTGTGACACAGAGCATATAAATATAGCCAAAGTAATGTAACGAACTAAAATGAAGGATGGTTAGGTGATAACGTTGAATAAGACTTTCAGAAACTTATACGCCAGTATATTTGAGGTTTTTTGAGTGTGCACTTGCGAAAACTCCAGTTATAGTCATACAAGGCATATTTAACGAGATTGAGTTCCAAAATGTTTTCTAAAGGTTGTAAACTTATAGCGATTTTGATGTAGTCTACTGTAAATGACACTTTTTCTGTGTGCTTACGTTATCGTTGATTCATCTTTTCTATTAATTTGCTAATAATTAAGTAATAGTCTAAGTGATACTTTCTAAAGCTAGTTTAGAAACAAGTTAAAATTTAATACAGAATTATTCTCGTATATGAAAATTTCAGGGCCATATACGAGGTGTGTAAGTTAAGTAATGAGACTGGCAACGTAGCGCCCGACCTAGCAACACTGCGGAGACGGATCCTGGGAGGGCGGTAGGCTAACAAGTAACGTACCTTTGGACTTGTTAGAGTCATTTGTTTGTTCTTTGTGACTGTTTTCGTAAACCGTTTTTTTTTTCTAGTGCGTTTTAAATATGGGTTTCATTAATTTTGTGCAACGGTGTGCCATCAGGTTTTGCTTCAGACTTGGACACAGTGCAACGAATACATTTGCAAAACTTCAACAAGGCTGCGGAGACAGTGTTTCTTCAAGAGTTCAGGTTTTTTCGGTGGTTTAAGGCATTCTCAGAAAGACGAAAGTCGATTGAAGATGAACCACACAGCGGAAGGCCTTCATCTTCAAGAACCGATGAAAATGTCGATAGAATACGGGATCTTGTGTGTTCAAATCATCGGTTGACGACAAGAATGATCGGGAAAAAGTTAAATTTGAATCACACCACAGGTTTTGAATAACGAATTGGGGATGAGGAAAATCTGCGCAAAAATGGTTCCAAAAAACCTTTCGCACGAAAAAAAGTACATCAGGAGAGAAAGGTGTCTTGACTTTTTGGAATCGATTGAAAATGATCCCCATTTTATGGAACGTGTCATTATTGGTGATGAGACTTTAGAGTACGGGTGTTTGAGTACGACCCGGAAACCAAGCGCCAAAGCATGGAATGGCACACTTCAAGCTCTCCAAGATCCAATAATGCAAGAATGAGCAAGATCAAATGCATGCTGATTTGCTTTTTTTATAGACAGGAAATTGCCCACAAAGAGTTTGTGCCTCCAGGCCAAATAGTAAATCAACACTTTTACAGAAAGGTTCTTGAAAAACTTCGAAAAAGGGTCATGCGTGTGAGACCAAACATTAAGAGTAAGTGGATGTTGCATCACGACAATGCGCCTTGTCACACAGCCATTTCAGTAAGCGTGTTTTTTAGCCAGCAAAAACATCCCTGTGGCTGCTCAGCCGCCTTATTCGCCTGAATTGGATCCTTGTGACTTTTTTCTCTTCTCGAGATTGAAAATCACTTCAAGGGACGTCATTTTGGGACCATAGAAAACAGTTAAAAGACTGTAACCGACCAGCTAAAGGCTATTCCATTATATGAGTTCCAGCACTGCTATGAAGAACGGGAGAACCGTCTCCAGCGCTGTGTGGCTTTCCAAGGAAGTTATTTTGAAGGAGACAAAACTGAATTGTAATACTATTCAGATATAAAAATCTCATTACTTAATTTACACACCTCGTACACCTAAAAATTCGAATCTGGAGTATGTAGTAGAGCGGTAGTAACCATAACATAAAACTTCTACATGGTTATTTAAAATTTCAAAAAAATATAAATAACCTCGCACAGAGCCAAGAATATAAACCGGCTCATTTTCTTTTATTTCCCGAATAAATATTAAATTCGGTCCGCTGCAATTCATCACTGTCATCAAACAATTTATTCTACTGTCAGAGGTCTAAATAAAAAAGCGAATCGTGGTTCCCTACCTCACGGACATAAACTATCCCCGATGTCTGCATTAATAATAAGAGAACACAAAATGATTTTGCATATCCAGAAGTACAAAGGGATTTCTCTTTATAGAATTCGCGAAAAAACATCAGTCTACATCTTTATTGATGAAAAACGGGAGCCGGCTTCCCGTGTATCCAAAATCAATTTCGTTTCAACGTTCCTGATTTATACAGAATTAAAATGAAGGATTTACTGTAATGTACCGGGTGACAAAATCTTAAAATTTTCAGCATTCATAAAAACATTATCTTTTTCAACATTTTGGCAAACTTCAACATTCAACAGTTTTTTTTGTTTTTGATATATTTTGGAAAACAGAAAACTATCACTTATATATTTTTATTATTATTAAGTAAACTGAATACATTTTGAGACCTATGACCCCAAAAATACAAATTATTGCTCGTCAAAATGCAGCGGGAAATCGGTTGTAAAAAAAAAATGTAAATGGGAGGTAAGAAACAATTTAATCCTTTTTAATAATTGTAATTTCATCGAATAAAATGGTGTATACTGTTACCGAAAAACGGCAACTAATTAAAATCTTTAATTGAAGAAAAAAAAAGATGAAAAATCTTCTACACTATGGAAAATTATGTTAGTATTTATATCTAGTAGGGGTGTCTAGTTCTATTTTAGTGACAAATTCTACGTTCAAAAATATTAGACGTTTTTCCTATAAACATAGGTTTTAGGAAAAGTTGTTACTAACAATAATGGAGGTACAGCCGTTTGAAGGTGATGTAAGAAAAAGGTATTTTTTCAGAATGTCTCCAAACCCGTTAGAGAACACTTATTAAAATTTTATATGGTGACTATTTGCTGTAGTTAAAAACAAATGATCTAAGAAAAAAAAAACTGGACGTTTTCCACGAAACACCGAACTGCTACACTTTTCTCGACGCGCGTTTCGCCAACCAAGTTGGCATCTTCAGGAGAAGATTAAAACTAGTTTTAATCTTCTCCTATGGAAAACGTCCAGTTTTTTGTTTCTACGCCGAAGGTTCCAGTACCCACTCCAAGAAATGATCTAAGATCTATTTTAAAAGATTGCCTGGAGGGTGTCAAAATGAGGGGATCTGCGCAAATTTTATCATAGCTTTTTTTGTACGCCATTGGCTTATTCCCCTGTCATTAAATACTGCTACAAACCGTAATTACTTAACCATCCAATGTATTCTCTACGCTTTTACGTAATAAAAACCCTAAAGGGATCAGACCTATTTAGATTCGAGATAATTCCATAAAAACAACCCCATTATTTTTTATACTGTCCTCTCAGGGACTGTCTACTCGTGTCGTACAACTATTATTAGCTTCCGCGAGTTCGCAGCATAGAAAATAGACAATTTACCTCCAGGACCGGAGATATTTATTTTTTTTACCTAAAAAAACACATTAAAAACAGAATTTCAGGAATCAAGGTGCAATTTTGACAACCATCGCAGAATGCACAATACAGTACAATGAGTTTAATATCTCAGCAAAAGAATCATTATCAGAAAAGAAAAAATAACTTAATTTTACAAACGAATATTTAGAAGTTAAGTAATACCTACATAGGTTTTAGCGTATTTTCTCATCCTGTGAGATAGCAAATGGGAAGTGAATATTATATTCCAAGGTTTTTGGGGTCGCTGATCACGAATCTAACATTAGATTTTCAAAAAACAAAATGCCGGATCCAATATGGTAGTCAACTTTTAAAAGAAGAGAAGAGAAAATACGATAAAACCACGTTTTTTCACCTTTGGGCCGTTTTTTGGGCCAGTTCCTGGTCGACGCCCAATATAAATTAAAAATTAATCGAAAGTACAAAAAAAAAAAAAAAGAAATTTAAGCAAAATTGAAAAAAAAATCGTGTCATACTTTTCGAAATTTCGATTTTAAACTTTCGATCCTCAAAATAAGGGTGATAACTACCCCCAATAATTTTGAAAATATTTTTATCGTATTCTACGCAAAAAAAACATATCGAACACCATTCCAACCTTCTTTTTAATTTTTTTCATTTTTTTATTGAAAAGGGATTGAAATTTTAGAGTCGAAACGAAAATTTGTATTTTCTCACCCTCACCATCCTTCTCCTTGTGGCTCAAAAAATCTAAAATTTTAGGGAAGTTCGTTTTTTAGCAAGTACTATCGATTGTGATATGTTTAAAATATCATTTTTTTTTACCTCAGTTGGCGTGAAATGCCCCATATGTAAGCTAAATACTATGCCTTTTGTTTGACAAATATCAAAGAATCTCGACATGCTATTCAATAGTTCGAAAATGATTTAGAAGAATTTAAAATAGGAATTCTTAATTCAAAACACTTTATTTCACGTGCTATTTTGCTCCTTTTGCGCATTAGCCAAAGCCTGCCCTGCCCACCTTTTCGTGTTCCTATTTTTCCAACTGCACCAAAACACCGCCGGGAATATCATACGTATGCCCCTGAATGGAAGGGGTCGAAAAACAGCCGGCGTAATTTGAGACAACTACTTTTAATTAGGGAATAGTACGAGGTCCACGATATGAAGATAAACGACATGAAAAACGCGAACGGCGGCAGAGGGAGCATTTAATATGTTAATTGCTCCGGAAACAATGTTGGGTGTGTTACTAAACAGCGCATTTTTTTAATTCGCTTTTTACAGCAATTTCATTAATCGTATAAACGCTGTAAACGTTTCCACAGTAAAAAAATATCTGCCTATCTTCACAATGTTAAAAAATATTTTTATAAGTCAACACGTCACGAAATGTGTTATTCATGAAACTAACACCGTGACAAACAACTTGGAATCCATACAGTTTCTGTTAGCAATTGGTGGTGGTGCAATTGCAACAGTGGTGTGATTCAAATTTAACTCTCTCACGATCATTTTTGTCGTCAACCGACTATCTGAACGCCCAAGATCCAGTATTCTACCGACATTTTCATCGGTTGTTGAAGATGAAGGCCTTCCGCTGATTGGTTCATCTCCAATCGACTCTCTTCCTTCTGAGAATGCCTTAAACCACCGAAAAACACTGTCTCCGTAGGCGTGTTGAAGTTTTGCAAAAGTATATAAGTAATGTCACTCACTTTTAAAACGCACTAGAGAAAAAAAAACGGTATACGAAAATAGTCACAAGTTGCCAGTCACATTACTTAATTCACACACCTCGTATATTATTATTCTTTAGATATTTTACCATGTAACGCAACTATTGTAAAACATAATTTCAGGACTAAAATATGAAAGAACGTACATATACAATTATGTTTTCTCTTTAGGTTCGCGTTATGGATGCATGTAATTTGTATCGCAAACCTAATATTATACCATCGAAATTTTGCCAGTGCAATATTTTAAAATATTCTCGACAGCCCATATTTCAAGATCCCTTAGTATTCCAAACTCGAAACAAGAAAGGGAAACTTCGCAACAGATATTATTTATATACCAAAAATAATATCGGGAATTTTTGACACAATCAGCCTGATGGAAGTGGAGTCGTCCATAAACAATTCCTTTATCTTATCTGACCTACATTATTTTTTTGTATACTAATGCGAAATACCCGTACTCTAGGGAAAAAGTTAGACAGTAGCCAACAGATTTTCCTCGCAGATAATAGCTAGATAAAATACACAGATAACAGAAGCTATGTTGACAAGTTTTAAGGTCATTTTGTTAATGTTACTAATGTCTATCTCTCAGAAAATTAGATTTTACAAAATATAAATATAGAAATTATTATTTTTCTGTTCTTGATGATGGCATTTATGGATAACAAATAATAATATAGATAATTTTAATTGGCACTAAGTATACAACTGCATTATCACTGTATCCATAAATACTGTATCCTTAAATAAATTCTCAATTTGTGATTATTGATAGTTTTAGACTGCTACTGGCAGTTGTTAAATTAATTCAACTCACTCAAGTTGTGAAGCACATTTTTATAATTATAATGACATATTTACAAGAAGAAATTACCACACAAAACTTTTCTTCTCGTTAGTTGTTTTCCAAATGGCATGTTTAGAAACAGACAATATGTTTACTTAACTAATCAGTGCACCCAGGGGTACCGAGAACAGTTTCTTAACCTTGTAACCACGTATTAATTGCTAGCAAATTATATTAATGCTTACTGGATCAGTAAATTATAAACCAGAAAGCGGATCACCTAGAAAAATAACCGATTATTATATCGAACATGTTCTGCGTCGAATGGAAATCTCATGTAACAAATTGACATGTGCAAAACTGTCACAATAAATTCGGAACCTGTCATACAAAAGGAAAAAACATCTGCAGTTACATATATCCACATAAAATTGAAGCAGTCCACGAACTTATCTTCTTAGATTTTGGAGAGAAGCAGAGCGTATTGCCAGTGGATTTTGGAAAACAAACAACGACGACATTCCTGATAAATGTTTCTTTTCTGACGCGGCCTGGTTTGATTTTTCTGGGTGTTTAAATAAAACATGAGAACATGATCCGCAGAAAGTCCCAATGAATTTATGGAAACTTTACATCTTTCCTTCCACAAAAAACGTTTTGAGAAAGCGAAACATGGGTGTATTGGTCCGTTGGTGTACCCTTCCTATACCGTTGGCTTTCGGAGGAAGAATGTCCACTCAGTGTGTATCTATAATTTAAATACAGTAAAGAAATTGTCGTCGTCATGGATCAGGATTTTCAGTTTGATCGCGAAATTGGAAAATCACAAGCAAGAGTCGCATAATCCGTTAAACTTTGTTAACAAGTCGCACTAACTAACTGGTAGTAAGTACGTTCATTTAAAGGAACGATATCTTCCAACTTTCCCAATTAGCTGCGAAACCAATACAAAATCCGTGCACCAATTCTATCAGGCGATTAAATAGATGCAAGCATTGAATGAGTGCATTATTAGTACGAGTTACAAGCCCAGTAACAAGACATTCGCAATCCACAGCAAAGTTAGTTTCCTGCATCTAGAAACTACTCCAAACTGTCCTCCAAAGATTCCCATTCCGGATCCGTCTCAGTTCGAGGAATTGGATTTTTTCTCTCGTGATAATCACCGTGAAGACAAAGCGGCATCTAGCGTGCCGTACGCGAATTAATTCCATACTTCGAATTATACACATTCGTCTATGGCTCGGCGGTCGAGGAGGCCGCTGGGGGAGGGGTATATTCAAAACTCTCTTGCCGCTGTTCAAGAGTTTCCACTGTTTGGCATGTGTCAGGGCAAGACGTCGGTTGCAAAACCGTAGTGGCGCGGGTTCAATTAAGCCTTAATTACAAGGCGCGCTATTTAAACATATATCTCGGTTAGCCTCGATCAGGGGCGTCGACGAGTCGTAATTGGTGAGAGTGAGAGGGATGTGTTTCTTTGCTGTGTTGGCGACTGAAAAGCAGTCGTAGACAATCACGTGGAATGTAGAGAAAAACATATATTTAAATTGAATGCAGTGCAGGAAGTTGTATATTGAGTTCTAAAAGGTGATTCAATTTGGATTTCCACATAAAAGGTATTAAAAAGAACACGGGGGAAGTTGAAAAATATAAACAATATTTATTTGCCCTTTGAGGTTAGTTCATTACAATTATGTATGAAAGATGATATGTAAATGACGGCAGCGGCTCACGTGGCATGACGTAATCCGTTTTTGAAAATTTTCAACAACTCTGCGGCACAATTCAGGTTCTATGCCGGCTATTTCGCGTCTGATCTCCTGTTTCAGATCTGCAATGGTGTTCGGTTTATTCTTGTACACTCTGCTTTTCAGATACCCCCAAAGAAAAAAATCTGCGGGGGAAAAAAATCTGAAATAATGCGACCTGGAAACTTGCCGCGCAGAAACTTGTGGCAGGTGGCACCGTCCTGTTGAAACCAGAGATCTTCGATGTCCATAACTTCCAACTGTTCCCAGAAAAAGTCTGTTATCATATTCCGATAGCGAACGCTAGTAATCGTAACAGCGTTCTCCGCATAACCCTCGAAAAAAAAATGGGCCAATTACGCCTCCGGACCAAAAAGCACACCAAACAGTTACCTTTTAAGGATGCATTGCCGTTTGAACAATCTCTCTTGGATTTTCCACTCCCCAAATGCGGCAATTGTGCTTGTTTGCGAAGCCACCAACGTGAAATTGTGCCTCATCGCTAAAGATGATTTTCATTCCAAAATTTACACCTTGTTCTCGTATCCATTCTGCAAACACACGGCGCTGTTGATGGTCTCGAGGCTTCAATTCCTGTGTTATTTGGAGTTTGTATGGGTGTAACTGCAAATCTTTTGTTAAAATTCGCTGTGTAGTGGAATACGTAAGGCCCACTTGCTGCGATCGATGACGAATCGATGTGTTTGGATTTTCGGTGACACTTTCGCGAACAATGGCAATATTTTGTTCCGAACGACCTCTACGAGCATGCCGAGGGGTTTTGATGTTAGCTACGGATCCAGTTTGCTCGAATTTTTTGGACACATTCCAAATTGTCTTCTCAGAAGGTCCATTTTGCGCGCCAAAATATTCACGAAAAGCACGAAATGCACATTTCCTCGATCGGACATTTTCATAATAGGCTTGGAGAATTTTAACACGTTGTTCGGTCGTATATTGCTCCATGACTATTTTTGTTTATGTTTCAAGTTTACAAATCTGACGTTAACGTTGACAAATACAGTGGCGTATCAAAAATATTTTAGATTGTAATGTGGAAACTTAATTTGAATCACCCTTTATATGCAGACTGCGTCCGTTGATGTTAACACAGAGTAAAATGGTGTCACATCCACGTAGTGGAGTGGATGTACCTTTAGTATTTTATTGTAGAGTGGCTTCTGTGGCGTAATGTCGGCCACGCCCTCTTTCAAAAATTCCCGTTACAGTTGGTTCGCTCACTGTTACAGTTTGTTAACATCAAGGGAATTTATCGCTGTGATGTTAAGGATTAACATCAAGGGAGTTTATCGCTATGAAGGATTTATGTTTGTGATGTATTTGTTCTACTTTTCTATCTAATGCATATAAAAACCACTGAAACGTAATTTACAAAGTTCTTTCCAGTCCCGCTTCTAATAGTAAATCTAAAAGAGATTCCTAAACAATCTAGGTTTTTCTTAATCGATAATTTTTTTTTGCATCGATAACGTTATTAAATACACAGCCCCACAAAAAAAAAAAAAAAAAAAAAAACTTGGAACTGCTATCGAGACAAGTGTATCCCTATGTAATTTTCGACGCTGAATCCAAATCTGAAGTAAAAAAAAATCGTACACTCCCAAAATAAACCCCTAGCGTTAAAAAACAGTCCATAAAAAGGGTAAAAATGACTTAACGCTTCACGAGTAGTCTTAAATCTAAATAATTCTAATTAAATATAACATTCAAGTATATAACGCATAAATACAAAATTAACACTACTTTCCATTGAAACTCACCCCCATGAGTGGTGAAACTACCCCTCACACAACAGGAAATTTAAAAAAACTGCAATGATTGCAAAAAAAGCTTACGAAGCCCAGTTATTTTAGAAACTGTATTAGTCTCGATGCGATGCTCAAAAACTAACCCCATAGAGTGGCGGAAACCACCCCTAAATTTAAATTACAGTTGCTTAGATGACTCCTGAAAAAGAATTCTCTGAAAATACTATTACTTATTTATATTATTTATTTATATACATATATTTATATTAAAAGGTATGACATAAAGAAAGAATAAATTTAAATGAATTAAGACTACGGGTAAGTTTTCGCTACATCATAATATGGGTACTTTTCAAGTATGTTGTCAAAGATTCTTCTCAAATAAGAAAATGCAGATGTTTTGAGCATTTCTAAAACGTACTGCAACTATTTTTTGAACTTCTTGTTATGTGAGGAGTAATTTTCACCCTCTCATGGGGATGTCACTGAATGACTTTGATGCAATGCAAGTATTCACCTCCAAACTGCAGTGCTGTATATCTTTAGCCAATTTTAGCATCGATTAAAATATAAATCAGGATGACAACATTTTTTCCCCGATTCTATTTGTAATTTAAATTTAGGCGTGGTTTCCGCCACCCTATCGGTTATCAGCTGTCGTAAAGGTCGACGGCCGACCGGAGCGAGGCAAATCTTCGACGACTTTATGGCCCGCTTTGAATTCCTTATACCACTCGTAAGCCAGTGTTTGGGACATACACGAATCACCAAAGGCCTTATTTAACATTTTCAATAAACCGGCATACGAAATTTCGTTTGCGGCACAAAATTTTAAACAAACGCGTTGTTCCACTATTTTTTCCAGTGTACAATTCGCCGAGCACACTTGAGGTCGTCTATTACTAACAACTGCTGTAAACACACTGAGTGACCGTTCGCGCTCTAAACAGGCTTGGTAAGGGGCCAACCTGAAGAAGAAAACATTTTACCGATTCCTTTTCAGCGGTCCATTTAAATCCAAATTTCTGTATCCATAAACTGCTGAATTTTTATAGTAAGTCAAACAAGAAAACGTGTCAGTTAGCCCCTCTTAACAGTAAACAATAGATTTATATTCGCTAAACTCCACGCCACTGTCCTGACTCGCGAACGCGTGGCGCGGGTCGCCGCAGTTACTCCAACAAATGAACGCCCAATCGAAAATCATAGATAAAGCCCTCCGCGGCCCTTGCAGCGCGACGTTAATTAATAACGCGGCAACGTACTGCACACTAATTTACTTAACAAAACCGTCTTCTGAGCGGCGCGGCGCGGAGGCGCAAGCTGCAAGCGGGTGCGTTCATTTCCCCGGCGGCGACTAAATCATGAACGCTGCTCGGTTAATGCCCTCCTAAATGCAGCTTGCGCCAGTGTTTGCTACACACAAGAAATCCCGCGTTTACGGGCACTGATAACCAGAAATCTAGTGAGTAATTTGGGAGATGCCGACCATCAGTAGACTGCTGCCAAATTTAGGAGGACCAATAAGCAATAAAAGACTATTGCCACTGCTAGAATTGGTTATTTCAATCCTTTTATATATGAGGTGTGTAAATTAAGTAATTAGACTGATTTTTTTATTCGAATGGAATTACAATGCAGTATTGTCTCTTTCAAAATAACTTCCTTGTGAAGCCACATAGCGCTGGAGACGGTTTTTCCATTCCTCATAGCAGTGCTGCAATTCATACTGGAATATCCTCCAGTTGGTCGGTTACAGCCGCTTGAATGTTTTCTATGGTTCCAAAATGACGTCCCTTGCGGTGATTTTTCAATCTCAAGAAGAGAAAAAAATCACAAGGACTCAAGTCAGGCGAATAAGGAACGGTCAGGCGTTTACTGAAATAGCTGTGTACAAGGCGCATTGTCGACATGCAACATCCAGTTGTTCTTGAAGTTTGGTCTCACACGCATGACCCTTTTTTGAAGTTCTTGAAGAACCTCCCTGTAAAAGTGTTGATTTACTGTTTGGCCTGGAGGCACAAAACTCTTTGTGGACAATTCCTTGGCTATCAAAATAGCAAATTAGCATGCATTTGATCTTCGACTTGCTCATTCTTGCTTTTTTGGGTCTTGGAAAGCTTGAAGTGTGCCATTCCATGCTTTGACGCTTGGTTTCCGGGTCATACTCAAACACCCACCCGTCTCGTCACCAGTACATCACAGAATACGTTCCATAAAATGGGGATCATTTTCAATCGATTCCAAAAAGTCAAGACACCTTTCTCTCCTGATGTTTTTTTGTTCCTGCGAAAGGTTTTTGACATTTTATGTCTTTATTATGGGATTGCCCCTGGAAAATATTGCGATCTGCGTCATGGTTTTGCTTCACGTCACGCTTGGTAAAGATGGTTTGCCTAACCTGAAGGGGCAAAATCTGGGGTAGGGAAAAACTTTATCGAGCATCATGTATGTGACGCATGACGCCATGGGTCTTGATGGTTTTTGGAACCATTTTTGCGCAGATTTTTCTCATCCGCA
Source organism: Aromia moschata (assembly GCA_029963805.1). Classification (NCBI taxonomy): domain Eukaryota; kingdom Metazoa; phylum Arthropoda; class Insecta; order Coleoptera; family Cerambycidae; genus Aromia; species Aromia moschata. The sequence continues at coordinate 487,533 of JAPWTK010000306.1, read as the reverse complement.
ATTCGTTAGTCAAAATCTGATGAACAGTGCTGTGATTACCCAATTTAATTCTTCCTCGATCATTCTTGTCGTCAACCGACGACCTGAACGCAGAAGATACGGGATCTTGTGCGTTCAGGTCGTCGGTTCTATCGACATTTTCATCAGTTCTTGAAGATGAAGGCCTTCCGTTGCATGGTTCATTTTCAACGACTCTCTTCTTTCTGAAAATGCCTTAAAGGGGGTGTGAAGCAAAAAAAACAACATGTACTGAAAATGTACAGAAAAAAATCTAAGAATAACAGTGAAAATCCCACTGTTCTATTGCATTTATTAACGGAGATACGCCGCTCCAAAGATGCCGTGTCTTAGCGCGTGACGTCAGCGGAGCTTGACTGGCTGCTAGAAATTGTTAAACCTAGACAAACACCTTATACCTACAGATCTACCACGCCGCCCTTTTATTAGCAGCTTTGGTATTACACTTATATAAGACTTTAGAGAACTTTGTATAATACTGTTAGGGTTAATGTCGATTAAACTGAGATTATGGTAATTAAACGCCGCGCCGGTGTTCGATTATACTAAACGTCTCCCAGTTATAACATTCAGGGATAATATTTTTTCTCCGCGTCCTATTATAAACCTAAGTAAATAATACTCTGCGAAAAAATATGTTTTTAGTAGTATATCTTTCTATTGTAAAAATAGTTCACTAGATTTTAACAGTTAGTACACATTCGTGTCATTAATAGGTGAAGTAGCATTATTAATTTTAAATGTCACACAATTGTCTAGATTTTTTAAAATTAAAAATAGATACAGGAAAATTAGAACCTTCTGCGTAAAAAAAATTCACGGTTGAACACTTTTAACTACTTAACAATGAACCACTTTGATAAAGTATATTAAACAACATAAAAATATACGCTACTTCTACCTCTATATATATTTACGCTACTTATACTTCTAAGATGTTTTTTTTTTAATATTTATTTACTTTTCATTTATTTGCGTTTCAGTCTAATAAGCATGTCAGACCAAAATAAAAATTTTAATATGCAAAAACCATACTTATTTATATTTACTCTATTTTGGATTTACGTGCAAACAAAAAAAAAATCTTTTGTGGAAATGCACTTAAGCTAATAACATTATGGCTCATTCGAAGAATTTTGATTAAGTCCATTAGCGCACAGAGATACGTGACCATGAACTGATAATTTTAAAAGCCCTCCAACGCTTGATTTATTCTCTTTCAATAAAATCTCGTTACGATGGCGTTTCAAAGCTGGATGGATGGATTTTTTTCCATACAATGTGTGAAGGTATAGTAGCTTTATTTGCATTTCCCTTAAAAATAAAGATATTCGCCAACAAAATTTGATAAACCTTTTATGTTTCTTTTTCTATAGCACCATAACCAAACACTATTGATTATTCATAATTACTGTATTAGTAATTAATGTCAAAAATAATACATACATGTGTACAAAAATAAAGTACACACATAATATATAATAACTATTATTTTCTTTATGAAACAATCCAATACACTGCTCGATGGTAAGCAATGAACTGGTGAGAATATAAAGGCACGTGACTTGATGGGTCAATAAATTTATGCCTAACATGGCATCAATCACAGGTGTATCAAACACGCGGTTGGAAAAAGTAACCAGAAAACACAAATAAAACAATTGAATATTCACACACACTTATCCACACAAATATAACAAATAATCAAATATAAGTTTGAGTTGTTCTACTGTTTGTCACATATATACAATTTATTAAGATATAATAAAAATGCAAATTACATCATAATTGCTTTGGACAAAAGCATCCAGACTAAACAAAGAGAGCTAATAAAAAAATACAAACGTGATAATACTTGTTAGCATATCAATTGTGTGCAACAATTGACCGCAGCCTTTTGGGCTTCTAGGAATCTAGCTTTATTAATTTACTAATAGGTACACAAATAATTGATAAAATTTGGCCGATAAGATTGGGGATAAAATTATATCGGCGGTTTCCAGGCATCCCCATAGCATTACAAAACCTTTGCTCTCAGAACTCCTGTTTTCTTTATCCAGATCGGTCTCCCGTTCGGTGCAATGGCGAAATACATCAGCAACATTTTTGTGGATTATATCCGATTTCGCTGTCCATACCGGAAGCGTCTTCTCAAAGATTCCTAATCACCGTCTAATCTCTTCTTCTTCAAACTTCATCTCTTGTATTTCTTTCTGGATAATTGAGTCGATGTGTAGTATCAACGGTGACAGAGAAGGAGGGCTGTTTACCAACTTGGAACAATTAGCAATTTTCCGTTCCGCAGGGACATATATAATTAAATGAATTTTCTCGCCGCTGCACAGTGAGACAAAACTGTAGTGTTTTACTCAAATCACTCTAGAGATCGTAAAAATAGAGATTTTAAGACGCCTTTTTTTATAAAATGTTCGTTATAAATTGCTCGTAATAATAAATAAAAACGTATTTTTATTGGAAAATATAAGTTTTTCCAATGAAACCAGTGTCAAGGTCTCAAATGTGTAAGTATTTTTAATTTTAAGATTTCATTTATAAATAACCAAATGATTTGTCAAACGGTATTATCCGACTTCTTTATTTATTGTTGACAGCTGCCAAATTAACTGTCAAATATGATAAAATAAACATATTTCTTTAGTTATACAGAAAAACATGTATAATTTTAAAGAAAATACATATAACATATTTTAAAACTTTCTATTTACGTAATTTATACTAAAATTGAAATTTGACAGTTGTCAAAATAACTGTCACATTACTTAAGATACTATTTATTTATTATTTTCAATACTTAAAATGCTTAATAGTTCATTTTTTAAGGATTTAAAGAACACTGGGCAAGGAATGAATATCAAATATATTATGCTAGATGACCGCTATCAAAATATCTGTCAAAATCAAAACCAAGCGTGTGTATCCTGCATTATTACAAAAGTTTCTACACAAAAAATGATATAGAACTTGATTTAATATAAATTAGTTCCGTTAGTTGGTATTTATTTAATCTTTATACTATTGGCAGTTGTCATTTTTTAAATAGTTAAAATATTCATTTTCTATATATACAGAGGATACTTGTTAAGAAATTAATAATAAATATACTATGTTAGGTGGTAGCTGTCAAAATTGTTGTCAAATGTCAAAGTAAGCACCTTCAATCACCATAAAGTATTCTATTTTTTTTAAGAATAAATATATTTTAAGCAAATTTAAAATTACTTACAATCAATTAGTTTCGTAGTTAATAATAATTTGTAATCATAACTTGTTGGCAACTGTCAATTCCATTGAAAATTAGGTTTATAAAAGTAGTTAGAGTCATAGTTTCACTTAAACATTTTTTTATTTAAATTGTATTATATTGACAGATGTCACTTTTAAGTCAACGAATTTTATATTCTATTTTATTTTAATAAATCATGTTTTACTATTTTATATTTATTATAATTTGATAATAACGTAAGATACGCATGCAAATTTTTAAATTTGAAAGAATTTGTGACAGATGCAAGCTAACATAATACATTTGACATTACATTATTGTCAAATATATTGGGAATATACAGCAATTTAAATTTGAAAATGCTTATAAATACATTTTTCATCTATTTAATTAACATTGATATCTTAATTTATTTGACAGTTATTTTGACAGCTGTCATATTTAAACTTTAGTACAAATTACGTATGTAAATAAAAAAGTATTGAAGTATGTTATATGCATTTTCTTTAAAATTTTTAAAATAAACATTTTTTCTGTATAACTTAAGAAATATGTTTATTTTAGTATATTTGACAGTTAAATTGGCAGATGTCAACGATAAAAAATAAATCGGTTAATATCATTTGACATATTATTTGGCTAAATATTTATACATGAGACCTTGACACTGATTTCCATTGGAAAAAAACATATTTTTCAATAAAAAATACGTTTTTAGATTAAAATAATAAAATATTGGGAATGAAAATAAAAAATCCGGCTAGAGGAATTTATGGAGAAATTCATAACGAATATTTAAAAAAAAATCATCTTAAAACCTTCAGTTTTACGATCTCTAGAGTGATTTGGGTAAAACAATACAGTTCTGTCCCACTGTGCGCCTTGCAACCAGAGGAAAATATATTTTAGTTAATTACATGATCCGTACGAGTCTGGTAATAAATCTAGAGCGTTTGCGGATGTGTTTTCCTTTTGATGTAAAGGGGGTTTTTCGCCGTTTTATTTTTAGGGAGATCTGCGTCAAAAGCATATAATAAAGCTACAGACGGCGGGAGCTTACGGAGTCCGCCGACCGTCAGCCAAGATGAATGTTACGAGGTTTTCCGTCGTGGATGTTGCCTAAAACGGCGGCACGGCGAATCCCAGCTACAGCGGCTACAAAAACGGCAACGGCTTCTGTTTAAAATGTTCGGGAGGAGCGATTGATGTACGTATAACAATTCGGATGGTGATAAGAGAGCTCGGAGGTGATGCCTACTTTACCAGGGGCGGCTCCAGAGTATCTATCAGTAATTTTATGAAATATTAAGGGGTTACATGGGTTTCAGAGGCCAAAAAAAGCTAGTTTTCTCGATTTTTTTACTCTTACTACAGAAGAGTTTTTTATTAAGTTTTTTTTTTTTGTATATTATTAGATAACTTTTGAACAACATGTTAAAAAATTTTGATGAGAAAATATGATAAATTGAATTGATGGCAGTCGATTTTCGGAGGTGCCTCGACAAAAAGGTAGTTGGCGGTAATCAAAATTACTTGCGACTGCTTCATCTGAAAAATAAAAAAAAAAAACATATTTTCTTTTAGTATTAGAGTAAAACTAGTCCCTGAACGAAGGATTTAAAAAAAAAAATGAAAATTGAATTTTTGGCAGTGGTTTGAACGAAAGTGTCACTTTTTTCGGTAAAATTTTCGGTATTCATTACGTTGTCAAATTTTTTGTAGTCGAAGGAAAAAAAATCTGGGCCAGGGGAAAAAAAATTTAAAACCCATGTAACCCCTTAAACAGGTCATACCTTATGCATGTGGTGATTGTTGTTGCCCAACTAATCGGCAAAGGAACCATAGTCACAAGGCACCGTACTGCCACCCGAGTTTCCATAAATTTTTAATAACTGTTCCATATGTTCAGGAGTTAAGCTCTGGTGCTTGTCACTTAAAATCCACTCATAAGGTGAATAAGAGCGTTCAACGTCTGCAGACGTAACTGAGACATACTTAAAATAAGTAAGATTTGTAAGGGCACATTTATGACTTTTTCAGAGACATAAATGACAGAGAGAAAACTTATTTGCCTGTAAATAAATTCACAATATGACACAACGTGGGAAAATCAAGGTTAGTAACATCCGTTGTTTCATCAATACTAAGCCATATACAGGCTGTCTGATAAAAAACGCCGCGAGCCATAACTACGTTATTTGTATCCTGATTTTAAAAAACAAAAAACCAGATGACATGGCTCTAAAGGAACTTAGAAGTGAGACTACTGCAGTATTTTTCAACTTTTTTTTCTGAAACGCGATATTCAACTTTTTTTTTTTTCAAATGGCAATATAGGATTGTTTTTGTAAATCATGTACAGCCGTATGTTTATCGTGCAGTTCCGATTTTTTTTTGTGTCCTCACACACTGGTGCTATGTATAACCGTCTGAGTTGCTTCTGCAGGCAAACTAACTTCGCCGTACTCTCCACTCGCAGCGTTCTGAACAAATTGTCCTAATTCTGAGTCATCTAATTTTACTAATGGAAACACACTACCGTCACCTTGACTAAATCCAGGTTGAATTGTCTCTGTCTGTCTCGCGCACTCACACTAGGTACCACTTACACGAGCTTTATGTTTGTTTGTAGCAACATGTTGCAAATTTTTTATTCAACGCTCGACCGTAACACGCGACGGACGCTGTCTCGACATTTTTACAAATTTATTCGACTTGTCGTGCACACGAATGATGCTTCGACAACCGTAGAGTGAATAATACTAAATAAACAAGTATAAGTTACGTTCGCCTTCGCGACTTGACCTTGGTTGAAGTGTGAAAATTTCATCCACTTCATTTCAAAGTTTCTAATTGAACATTTGACTGATTTTTGGAAGTAGAAACTTTAGTAGAGTAGTTTGAAGACTTTCGGTGCGCTGAATTCGAATCTAGCTTCAGAATTGCTCTATCATGTTTAGATTTTTGTGATATCTTAACCTAAAAGTAGATCGAGGAGACATAAAGTTCAAATTGTCATATCTCGGTGAAAAAAAAGAGAAGATATTTGAACAATTCAAAATTGGTTTTAAAGAGGAAGAATCTTGCTTTTAGATGCTATCACAAGTTCTGAAAAAAAATACCTTATGACATTACATACGCTCAAATTTGTCAAGAAAGAGTATTTATGTCCGACCATGTTATAAAGGACTGTTTATGACATAGTTTTTTGCGGCTATAAAGTACCTCTTAGATTTTGAGCAAACGAGTAATGTTTTTGAGCAAAAAAATATGGACTGTCGTCAAAAAAATCATATTGAAGTTTAAATAAATTTAAACCTTCAGGGCACTAAAAAAAAAATGGCAGCGCTTTGCAACACTGAGAGTTTTTTGGGGACCCTTTGAAGTTAAAAAAAATACCGACAATATCCTTCGTTCATCCACTATATCCAAAGTTATACCAAAGTTTCCAAATTTCCTTAAATTCGCAAATTTTTAACTTTTTTTCAGCCAACATTATCGCTTCAAAAAAATTTTGTTTTATCAATCGCCCCCGATTGTATCTTATAAAGAATGTTTTGCAGTTTTCAAAACCCTACCTCCATTTTCTGTACGATCATTAGTTCCCGAGTAATTGATTGGCAAAGACTTTTTTTGCTTTGATCGACGATAACTCCGCGGCAAATCATCGTACGGAGCTCGTTAAGAAGTCAAATCAAAGCTGATTAAACTGTCTAAAAGAGCTTTATGGTCGCATGATGAAAAAAAAATAATTTTTGAAGTCCACAGACCATTTAAAAAACGAGCAAAGATTTGGAAAACAATTTTTTTGTTGGTTTTCGGGTGAGAACCGCTCCCGCTAAAAAATGTTTAAGTCCAGATCTGAAAACTAGATACTTGAGGCTACAATTTCCTTTTTTTATTTTCTGTACTCTAATAATAAATAGACCTGGCCTCCGTTTCGTTGCTCGCGATCTAGTTATGACGATTTCTCAATGAATTTTAAATAAAGAAAATCTTAGCAAACACGATTCTACTTGGTACTACATTTGTAGTAATAACTTCCATCTGCAATACGAAATGCTTGTATAACTAAAGAAAAAAGAAACAACTAATGTACTCTCCTTTCATATTGCTTTCTCTGTAAGGACGGTATTAATTTAAGAAGATTATCATAAAGATTTATTAAATACCGAGTCTCTGTTCTCGCGTCTTAATTAAAAATTAAATCGAAAAACAAATAAAACCCGTCTAAATGATACAAGCCGGTTTGAGCCAGACACCTAGGTTCTGGAATGCATTATTGTAATTAACTTTGCAGTATCAAGGCGGCGCAGCTTCGCTTTATATGTGTTTTATGTACATGCAAATTAAGTAATTATTTAAATTGGTGAACCTACCCTACGCAATAGGAAAAATATGCGCTGAGAGGTATATTCATTAGATGTACCGGAAATCGCCTTATTTTTTATTTACATTTTTTTATAACTTTTAATGTTGGACATGAAACGATAGCTCCTTTTCTGAAAAAAAGTTATTGGAAAGAGGAAAAAGTATTTCATCAGAGAAATTGTACTCGCTACTACTTCCGCATCCATGTAGTGAAGTTAGTGAAGCAGTTAACTAGAGTAATGTATAAGGAAAATATTAAAAACATTGTGAATGCTTGTGTCATCAAGGTTTTATGGGTCATAAAGGTGATATTGAACATATGAGTCATACAGATAATATCGATCATACGGGCCATATTGATCATGGTCATATACCTACAGTAAGTAATGAAAGACTTTGCAAGCCGTTTCCAATGTCTGATTTGACACATACTTTTAGATTTTTTTTTTTCGCAAATTCTGCTATTTAGCTTTCTACTTAAGTCTTGTATGCTTCCTTACAAAAATGCAAGAATTTCAGTTCCACCAACTGCCGCATCAAACAACATAAATTCGTACACAGTTTGTTCCGTGAGTATAAAAAGAATTTTGCCATATTTTTGGCCACAGCTTTTCTTTATAATGAATATCAATAAAGCTAAGTTTGTATTACAAATATGACTAGGTAAGCCAATATAAATAAGAAATGGAAGGTATGTGTATATTTTGTTTACATGTAATTCAATATGAGATACAGGCTAGTATCCACGTTAGTGCTAACTTACTCAAGACGTTCTCAACATCCCTTTTATACTTATGCATAAAATATGTATTACTTAACATGTCTAACATACATTTGAAGTTATGAATATTTATATGATATGCGAAACTCTCAGATATCTCTATATTTCTATATGCAAGCTACAGTTGCATATAGTTTTTTAGATGCCGTAGTTTTTAAAAACAATTTCTCCAAAAAAAAAAAGTATCCCACACAGTCCAGTTACATTAGGCAACATAGGGCAGCAGTGAAATAATTAAAAATACATAAGTCGGTTGATCAACCTTTTTATTTCATCTAACATTCATGAGGTTGTAATCAATCCTGGAGTGGGTACTGGAACCTTCGGCGTAGAAACAAAAAACTGGACGTTTTCCACGAAACACCGAACTACTACACTTTTCTCGACGCGCGTTTCGCCAACTAAGTTGGCATCTTCATGAGAAGATTAAAACTGTTTTTTTAATTTTAACAGTTTTAATCTTCTCCTGAAGATGCCAACTTGGTTGGCGAAACTCGCGTCGAGAAAAGTGTAGTAGTTCGGTGTTTCGTGGAAAACGTCCAGTTTTTAGGTTGTAATCAAGTTTAATCGTATTATTTTTATTCTACTGATTAGAAAGCAAAATACTAACTGAGTGTACTGGCGAAACACTTAGTGGGTGGTGCTTGAAGACGTTACAAAAATTTGAACTGTCAAGAAGTCAAGTGTTAATGTTTGTGACAGATGGTGCCACGACAATGTGTGTGGTAGGCCATTCTCTTCAAGAACATGTAATATGATACATGTTACATGTAAACTGCATTCGCTACATCGTGTTTCTCAAATCACCGAAACATTTTCGTGCATTCTACAGCAGGTGTCCCAATATTCCCGAACCACCACAACCGATTCTTACACGCTGGGGAACATGGTTGGAAAATAAAAAATGTAACACTACATATATGTTGAAACAGTTTTAAAAACGATTTTCAAATACTATAAACAATTATATGACGCCATAGAAAAAATGCAAGACAGTGCGTTGCCTTTAGTGGACTCACTGCAAATAATGAACGAAATAAATGAAATGTTACACGCTATAGATGACGTAAACAATCAGCGCGTTAAAAAAAGATCACAAGTGTCCTACAGAACGACGCCGGTTTCACCAGATTGAAACAAGTTTGTGATGGCAGCTCTGCATTCAAAGACTATTTTAAGTATGCGAATATTACATCGGTAGCTGTCGAAAGGTCATTTTCACAATATAAAAATATTTTTTTATCACGGCGAACATTACTTAAGGGCCACTGTGATGGATAAAAAAAAATGTTTGCTCTAATTTAAAGTTTATACCTTCGAAAATATGTGTATAAAATTTGAGGTCAAAATTTCGAAAATTGATTGAGTTACAGTCATTTTAGTGAGAGCAGGTAGACCGACTGTCCTTATGTTCCAACATTACTCGTTGGAAAAAATCGAAAACAAAATTGCAAAAAAATTTTTTCAAACAAAAATGTTTTCTTAATGTTTTTGAACAAAAAAATATGGATTGTCACTAAAATAATCATATTGAAGTTGAAAAAATGCATAAAAACCGAAAAATTGCTTGTTACGGTGATTTTTGGCCGAAATGATAAATTTAAACCTTCGGGGCACTAAGAAAAAAAATCGCAGCGCTTTGCAACTTTGAGTATTTTTTGGAGACACTTTGAGGTTAAAAAAATACCGACGATATCCTTCGTCTATCCACTATATCCAACGTTATACCGAATTTTCCAAATATCCTTAAATTCGCAAATTTTTAACTTTTTTCAGCCCACATTATAGCTTCAAAAATTTTTTTTTATCAATCATCCTCGTGTCTTATAGAGAATGTTTTACAGTTTCCAAAACCCTACCTCCATTTTCTGTACGATCATTAGTTCCCGAGTAATTGATTGTTAAAGTTGAAAAGGACTTTTTTGCTTTGATCAACAATAACTCCGCGGCAAATTTTGTATATATTTTTGTATATGTTAAATAACTTTTAACCTTGAAAAAAATTTATTAATTTTGATCAGAAATTAAAATCCTACGTTCAATCACGAGCTAATGTTATCGACAACAATTCCAAAAAATTTCATTAAAAGCCGTTGAGAAGTTTGTCCGTAATTCTGTCCACCGATTTGGAAAATATCGATTCGAGAAAAACGTTCTTCTTTAAAAAATTCTTCTTTTTCTTTAAATATTTTTTAAAATGATTTCAGATGGCGCCACGATGATACATAATACGTTTTTGACCTTTTAAACAGGCCAGCAGGCTAGCACGAATAATAATAGACGGAGCACCTGGTGGGCTGGCAGCGAGCGCCGCGCGCCAGGATGCAGCGTTTGCTTTGGCGGTCGAGAAAAATAGGTTCCTATTGTCGTACCGACTTTAAATTTTGGAATTGACTAGTCAAAAGACCGTTCTTTCGCACCGTGGCATTTTCCAAAAATCGATTTTTTTCAAATTTTATGACTGCAGGTAACTTATCCTGTTTGTGAGGTTCCAACTAGTTAAAAGGGTAAGCTTTGCATGAACTATTCTAACAGTTTAGCTGCTTTTATTACTCGTCAAATGCTTATTGTGAAGCCGATCCTGTGTTGTCGACCATTGCGCCGGGCTCTACTTATCATTCATGTAAGTACTGAAACGCATTTTATGTAAAAAATAACACACTAATTATCGTTATTAGCATTACCCGAGGGGGACTTTCCCTACACACCATTCCATCGTAAAACGCGGAAAACCCACAATGACGCATTAACAACAAGCCACACCTGCAATATATGAGCGTAACCTTGTTTACACAGCAGCGAAAAAGAGGCGATCGCAACAATTACGCATACCCCCCGATTATTCCCGCACCAAGCAATATCCATAAATATGATAATTCCCAGTCACTCGTTCATACAATGAACTTATTTGTTAATGGAAATGAAATCGTCCGGACGCTAAACGGATTAAATTTCGATCGAGTTAATGGGTCCGACTCGGCACTCCGAGCGAACGCCATGATAAAATGAGGCGTTTCACCAAAGCAGAAAACTCAGTTAACGAATTTAATCAAATAATTAGATGGAGTTACATCTATAATTTATGGTTGTGTTTTAATATGTCGACTGCTGTTGTTTCTGGGAATGTTCCCGCCCTCTCTTTTGCTTTTGTTATTCCAGTTATACATTTCATTATCCGAGGCTCCTTGGGAGTGTACAATCGCTTGGAAAATAACAACACCGTAGGAAGAAATTTTGCTTACATACCTATATTTTTTATTTATATATTTAATTTCCTTTGGGTTAGGTACAGTGTCTTAATTAGCAAATGAATATTAATGAACTATATAAACATATTTTCTTTTTATTCAGTGAATACGAAAATTCGCAAATTTTGCCTTCACAGTGGGAGATTTCGTGTTTTATTTTTCAAAAACCTAATATCTCGAGAATGAAACAAGACAATCCAATAATTCTTTTTCGACGTTGAGGCTAAGATCATGAAGAATAGACAAAAAATATTAAGAAAGTCCGTATATTAAAACCTAATCTATAAAATAATAAGGAATCTAAAAAAAACTTGTTATCGAGATATTTAAAATTCTACCGTAATTATTCAAGTATTTCAAGATTTTCTATAATATTATAGGTTAGGTTTTAATACACAGGAATCATTCATAGTCTTTATATATCACTTACTCTTCCAGCTTCATTGTTAAGAAAGATTGACAAGACTATCTTCTTTTACTTTGGAGATATTTAAAATTTAACTGTAAGTATTCTTTGTAGTATGGCAAAATGTGAGTTCATTTTTTTCAATTTGGAAAGAAATGACAAGAGGGGCCTTTTTCTCACAAATCCTTTATTTCTGACTTGCTACCGGTTTCGGTCACTAAATGACCATCTTCAGGCAACAAAAGTTACAATAGGCTACAAAGTCATATATGAAATTAGTGCCTGTAATATATATGTTATTTGGGAATAGATAGATTACAGATACTGTAGATAAAATGTATTTTATCGTAGAGTTACTATTTTTTTCCGCTGAATCCGAAAAAAATAGTATAAATAGTAGTTCAAGGGCCGATTTGACCCCTTACCCGCCGGCTATAGCCTTTTGTGTCGGTTTATCACAAATCAATACGTTGTTGGATTTTCTCTCCTCTTGGCTTTGTTATAGCTAGATATTTAATTAATTTATATATCTTGAGAGAGAGAGAGGGGGGGGGGGAATTATTTACTTTATTTAGTATCTTCTTTTAGGATGTGTTCAGATTAACAAACCTAATAATTTGTAATAAATAAATGATATTAGCTGTAAATAAAATGTAAAGCCAGTAAGCTTTGCATTTTTTTATATAAGAATTACTTACTTTAAGTAAGTAAGAATTACTTACTTTAAATAAGTAATTTTTTTAATCGAATATAATTACAATTCAGTACTGTCTCCTTCAAAATAACTTCCTTGGGAAGCCACACAGCGCTGGGGACGGTTCTTCCATTCCTCATAGCAGTGCTGGAACTCATAGACTGGAATAGCCTTCGGCTGGCCGGTTACAGACGTTTGAATATTTTCTATGGTCCCAAAATGACGTTCCTTGAGGTGATTTTTCAATCTCGGGAGAGAAAAAGTCACAAGGACTCAAATCATGCGAGTAAGGAGGCTGAGGAGCCACAGGAATGTGTTTACTGGCCAAAAACTCGTTTACTGAAATGGCTGTGTGACAAGACGCATTGTCGTGATACAACATCCAGTTGTTCTTGATGTTTGGTCTCACACGCACGACCCTTTTTCGAAGTGTTTCAAGAACCTCTCTGGAAAAGTGTTAATTTACTGTTTGGCCTGGAGGCACAAACTCGTTGTGGACAATTTCCTAGCTATTAAAAAAGCAAATCAGCACGCATTTGGTCTTTTACTTGCTCATTCTTGCTTTTTTTGGGTCTTCGAGAGTTTGAAGTTAATAATGTTAATAATAATACATGTTAATAATCCCTTGAAAATAAAAAATTCAAATTATTTACAGAAAAATTATTTCAAAAAGTCTCTCTTTTCTCTCAGTGCAGCATTAATCTCAGTGTAGCACTTTGAAGAAAAGAATAAATAAAATCAATCAACACCATTCCAAGTACAATGCTTTCAAAATAGAAAGCTCAATTCAAAGCTCGTTTTTATATTTCTGATTGAAATACGGGTCAAAATACCTTCGTCGCCTTTTGCCCTACGCGAAAGGGGTTTTCAAGTTAAAGGATACTTTAACCCAACTTTAGTACAATCGTTCGAACGTAGAAAGAAAGAAAGAGCGTTCTTTCGTTTGCCAGAAACAAACAAAACGACTGCAGAAATTGCCGTTCCGCGAAAAAATAGATTCTTGGCAGTAAAGACTTCTCGGACGAAGTAAAAAGAAATTAAAGTAAACAGTGACGTTGAACAGCACTATACTTCCGCTATTAGATTGGTGGAATCCTTTGTAGAAAACTTTATTCGGAATTATAACTAGATATTCGCCGTCTGGCGTCGTTATTTCGTTTCGAGCTCGCTTGTTTTTGTCGATTCCGCATTTCCTCGGAGAGCTTTCGTATGGCAAAAAGTTTTATTGGAATGCGCCTGAGCGCATATTTGATAGTTATTGATAAACATTTGTTTAGTTTAAATGGCAACTGATTTCCTTTACAACAGCGCTAGCAACATTCTTGTTGGGAATAGCTAGTGCTCTTTCTAGTTGAATTAAGGTTAAACCATTAGAGATATCTAATAGATTAGTTACATAGACTTAAAATAGATAGAAATAAAATAAAAATAGACATTTTATTTCAGATCAACCTTGTTTTCAAATTTAAAACGTGTAACAATATATATCTCAATAACTAGGTACTGCATTTGATTTCCTTCAAATGTTGTTTTCAGTGAAGGATAATTTATATACAGGGTGCTCGATAAGTGTGTAGAAATATCCCAGGAACGTACAGTTTTACTCTGTATTAGTTTTTTTTGGTAACACAGCCCACAAAAAAAATTTTTTTTGGAACTGAATCCCTATATAATTTTCGACGCTGAATCCGAATCCGAAGTCAAAAAAAAATCGTACAAACCCAAAATCAACCCCTAGCACTAAAAAAACAGGGTAAAAATGACTTCTTAACGCTTCACGTAGTCTTAAATCTCAATAATTCTACTTAAATATAAACATTCAAGTATATAACGCATAAATATAGAGTTAACACTACTTTCCATTGAAAATCACCTCCACGAGTGGGTGAAAACTACCCCTCACACAACAGACAATTTAAAAAAACTGCAGTGATTGCAAAAAAAGCTTACGATGCCCAGTTATTTTAGAAACAGTATGTAACTGCAGTAGTCTCGATGCGATGCTAAAAAACTACCCCCATAGAGTGGCAGAAACCACCCTTAAATTTAAATTACATTTACTTAGATGACTCCTAAAAAATAATTCTCTGAAAATACTATTACTTATTTATATGGCCTCTAAAAAGAATCGTCTAAAAATTCAGAAAAACCTATACAATTTTCTGATTATAATTTTTTCTGATTATAGTTTTCTTGCTAGCCGGTAGGTAGAGCATTGACAACCGCATACGAGTGTTGAAGGTCTGGGGATTAAGTATACGTCAAGTCGGGCTCTTTATTGGTTCGTTCATTGTTTCTGTTATTACCTTTTTTTCCTGTCATATTGTTTTATATGTTTTTTTTGTTATGATTGGACCTATGATAACACTGCTGGTCATGGTAGTGGATCTAACTGCAACTAGTTTTGAATTTCTTGTTATATAGCCAATTTTAGCATCGATTAAAATAGAAATCACGATGACAATTTTTTTTTAGATTTGTAATTTAAATTTAGGGGTGGTTTCCGCCACTCTATGGGGGTAGATTTTGAGCATCGTATAGGAACTAATGCAGTTACTCACTTTTTCCAAAAAAACTGGGCTTCGTAAGCTTTTTTTGCAATCATTGCTTTGGGGTAGTTTGCATCCACTCTTGGGGGTGAGTTTCAATGGAAAGTAGTGTTAACTCTGTATTTCTGCGTTATATACCTGAATGTTGATATTTAATTGGAAATATTGAGATTTAAGACTATTCGTGAAGCGTTAAGTCATATTTACCCAGTTTTTTAGCGGTTGATTTTGGACGTATACGATTTTTTTTACTTCGGATTCGGATTCGGCGTCGAAAATTACATAGGGATACAGTTGTCTCGATAGCAGTTCCAATTTTATTTTTGTGGGGCTGTGTAATCTAATTGTGGGATATGTCTTAGGATATGTTTTGAGTATCTATAGAAGAATGACAATGTCTATGTCTATTACGAGTATACATGTAACATAACAAATACGTAATGTTTATTACAACACGTTAGAATGCAGGTTCTCACAGGCGTTGTCCACTTGATGTCTTCTTCCGGGTGATCTGTGATTGACAATTAACTTTTGACATTTAGTTGATCGTACTGTCACATTCTATAAAAAATTTCCAAATTTCTCTTTAAAAATCCTGAACAACTTCTGCAGAACTTAACAGTATGACAGTATCAGAGAGACATCAAAAATGAATAAATGTCCACGACATAACCTGGAAGAAGATGCTAGATTATAACATCGCATTTCTAAATGTATTCAAAACTTTTAAGAAAATTTCATGATTTAATATAATACTAAAAATCAGGCTTCTTTGGCATCCTGATAAACCAGGCGACCTGGAAAAAGAGTTTTTGTTAACACAGTTAACAGGAATAATAATTTAGCGCTATATAATTTAAGCATTTTTCTCATCTTTATTTACGTTCGTGTTTGATGTATGACTATGGAGAGGATGTACGGCGCTCTTTTTCAAACCAAAGGCCTTACTCGTAACAATAACTCTTGTTTCACCTCATAGATTCACACGAAGTACGAGTTACGAATCGGAGTCAAAAGGCCTTTCAGCCGTTTTCACGCGTATCCGCAACAAAAAAAGCCGCCGTTATATCAAGGATAATGGATGCACCAAAAACAAAGAGTAGGTAAATCAATAGAGAGATACGAAGGGTTTAAAGTCGTAAATAAAATAGCAACAGCGGATAGTTCGGCCGGTCGGCAGCACCCCACTTTTTAGATATATTACATATGAGGACATAAAAATGCAGGCGCCTCGACGTCAATAAATTCAGTGCGAACTTTTTTTTTTTTGTTTATTTTTACATATGTATCGCAAATTCCGAGTGGAGTTTTATGAACACGAAATGAAAGATGATGGCTTTTACATACATGATAATAAAAATATATTAAAACAGAATGGCATCAGAACAAAATTCACAAGAGGACGAATTATGCAAAAAATATAACGGCCGCCTAGTAAAAATAATGCAATAACATGGACAAGCAAATCATACTGATAAAATAAAACTGGAAAACTGTACTCTAACAAAAACAGAATATCACAGATATATACTCGTATGTACATACAGTGAGGTCCATAAGTAACGGATAAATTCATTATCTACGTAATTTACAATTCATGAGTAAAATCCTGAAACACGTCAATTTTTCAGTCTACCAATCAATGGTAAAAAGATTAATAAAAACTCATCTAACTTAATACCAATTAGTTTAAAATTACTGGAAACATTATGAAGCTAAAGTTGAGAGAGGCACTTGTGAAAAATCAAATGAAAGGCAGTTTCAAGAGATAATAAATATGTCGCAATGAAATCAGTATTATTTAATTGATTCATTAATATAATGTAGAAAATGTCGCAGTTATTTGCTAACTGTAGGTAACCATTTTGCTAATTTGTAGAATCCAGTGGCACGCGGCGTCACTCACGTTACATGAATTCCTTGGCTACCGGTCGTATTCGGAGTTGTTGTAAAATGTGGTTAGGTCAGATTAGTTTCGTGGCAACATTACACATTCTTACCTGGTCGAGTCTCAGTCAGCCGACGATGTTGTGCTCAAATCAGTCGCCTCAGGTGGTGAAGGCCGTGTCGACAGGTGTTCGGGGGTGAAATATTAAAATATCAGCCTTTGGCAACGACGAGATGACTTTTATTATACATACAAGTCGCTACACGCAGCGTCGCGGAACCATCTCACGGTAACCTAGACAGAAAAATGACATTTTTGAAACAAGTATAATAATTATAGCAATCTTCAAGAGATTAATTAGGAGGCACCACGGCTAAATTAAGGGACAACCTAGCGGAAGAAAAATTTAGACACTGAAATAAATTGCTGACATAAAACTGCTCAAATTGTACGCCCAGTTCGCTCTAACCATTAATCGTTGAAACAGTGATATGTCGCGAAAGGACAAACTCTTAAGCATTTGAATAGGTACTATTTTATCATTTTGTAGGATGGTCTGGTTTTGCTTGGTTTTGCAACACTGAGGAGACGGGACTTGGTAGGTTAACAAGTAATGCATTATCAGGACAAATTTGAACTTGTTAAAATCATTTGTTTGTTCTTTGTTACTGTTCTCGTAAACCGTTTTTTTTAGTGCCTTTTAAAAATGAGTGACATGCTATCAGGTTTTGCTTCAGATTTGGACACAGCGCAACGGATACCTTTGCAAAACTTCAACACGTCTGTGGAGACAGGCTTTTCTCAGAAGGTAGACAGTCGATTGAAGGTGAACCACGCATCGGAAGGCCTTTATCTTCAAGAACCGATGAAAATGTCGATAGAATACGGGGTGATTTCAGATCATCGGTTGATGACAAGAATGATCGGAGAAGCGTTAAATTTGGATCACAAAACTGTTCATCAGATTTTGACTAACGAATTGGGGATGTGAAAAGGGAAAAGGGTCATGAGTGTGAGACCAAACATCAAGAACAACTGGATGTTGCATCCACGGCAATGCGCCTTGTCACACAGCCATTTCACTAAACAAGTTTTCAGCCATTAAAAACATTCCTGTGGCTCCTCAGCCTCCTTATTCGCCTGACTTGAGTCTTTGTGAGTCTTTTTTCTCTTCCCGAGTTGGAAAAATCACCTCAATGGACGTCATTTTGGGACCATAGAAAACATTCAAACTTCTGTAACTGACCAACTGAAGGCTATTCCTGTATATGAGTCCCAGCACTGCTATAAGGAATGTAAGAACCGTCTGCAGCGCTGTGTGGCTTCCCAAGTTATTTTGAAGGAAACAATAATGAATTGTAATTCTATTCGAATAATTAAATTAAAAAAAATCAGTCTCGTTACTTAATTTGCACACATCTTCACCGACTGGACTATGGCGTTTTAATGATATTTCTGGCACGAAAGAAAGGTGTGAGCGATGATTCCCCTTTCTCGGGGGCACCCCGGAGTCGGTGGCCGTTTCCACGCATTTCCTACACATGTTATAAACATGAGGGGTAATAGAATTTCGTCAGGAGGAGCTAATGTGCCGCACCCTGCCCGAGTTTCGGCGGTCGGTTGGGGAGGTTGGGGCCTAAAAGTTGGCCAGAATCATTCCTGCACTTTTTCGCTTTCAAAATATCCTGAATAATTATGGAGAAATATGTTTGAGACGGCTGCAAAATGCCTGGAAAATTATTTCAGTCACAATTATTGCAAGGATGTTTTATTACTAAATAATATTCTCTTTATTTTTGGCTGTTAATAAGCAATTTTGGCGGAATTGCCTGTGCAATCAGTGTTCCTCTATGTACCTGTCCGTAGGGTTCATAATTTTTTAATTGGCATCAAGTAAGAAATATTTTCTTCTACAGTTCCAATATTATCTTCTATTATTTATGTATGTAGATTCTTCTATTATTACTTGATGTTTAATTGGTACCACGACACAACAAAAAAAGTGTTTCTGAAATGTCCCAAACTTCGTCGGGCATTTAACACACAGTGTCTTGGAATTCATGAACAACAATTCATCCGCTTCTGACACGTTGGGCAACATGGTTTCAGGCTGCTCTTTAGATGCTGAATAATTTTAACAAATAAAACTATTAACTAATCAAGTACCGTCAACTCATACAACTTTGAGCCACTTTTGAGGTTTTTTAACTGTGATTACTTTATTATTCATCGTATGTTAATGAAATTTTTTACCCAACATGCCTACACATTTCAGTTATCAAATGCCATGATGGTAGAAATTCAATCTTGATGGCGAGGAGAGGGGGGAATTTTTTTTGTGGCACATTTTGTACAACAAAGATATGATAATCGACCAATGGCAACTTGTTTTTAGGAAACGTTACAATACAAAGAAATGTAAAACAGTTCCTTCTTTATCTTTTTTATTCAAATACAGTAACTATGTAGAAAATAACATTTTCCTCTTGAAGAATAACCTTTACAAAATAAAATTTCTCAAAATCTTTTTTCTCACTCAAGAAGTTTTTTAACGAAGGTTATTACTTAGAAAAAATCACAATATTAGTAGAAAATACCACAACGGTAGGAAGCTCAAAGGCTCAGTACATTAGGTAACTATGTAGAAAATAACATTTTCTTCTTAAAGAGTGACCTTCATAAACTGCAAAATAAAATTTCTCAAAACTTTCAGTCTTGGCTAAAAGTCAGTTTAGCAAGAAAACAAAGACAAAGAAAAACAAACGACAAGAAAAACTTTTATTTTAATGCATGAAAGAGGACAGGTTGGTGGCACAAAGTTGTAATTTACAACATAGTGCCAAAACCGATGGCACTAAGTTGCACCCTGATGTTCCCATTTTTGACATTTGTTGAATAACGTACTTTTGAAACCGCCTAATATGGTAATTTGTAGCTGAAATTATTTGGTGGAATATATAAACTTATCAGATTCGTGAACTAATTACAACTGGTGTAACCAGATGAGACTCACTGGACAATCACAAAACTGAGTAAAAACGGGAAACTGATAACCATTATGTCACTGCCACTGAGATTCACTGATAAGCCTGTTGTATTGGTGAACCTGCGCCTCTGCTATCGCGCTACACCTGGGAATTTTTCCAAGCTCATAACTTCACCCCAGAAGCCACTAGAGCATGCAAACGTTCAAAAAACGTGCGTGGCACATAGTTGTATGGGGTGGCCAAAGTTGTATGAGTTGACGGTACCCTTTATTGAAACAAACGTAATGTCAAATATTCACAAATATTCACCCCCATTTCGCTAGCCGTTTCCACCGCCTACTCCACTGTGCCTCGGTCTCGATGCTCCTCCGAAAAAGTTATCGTCTCATCTCAGAAATCAGGATAATCGTTAGTCCATTAGTGGAAGTACGGCTTTGAGCCCGCGGGGGGTGGGGGACGCCGCTAGCCACGCCATTCCGCCCTTCGAGAGGGCAAGAGACTTTGCTCCGATTATTTCGCACCGATGCGCCCCGAGGATTCAGCGCATAAACGTTTTGCGGGCCGGCGATCATCCATAAATTCGTTAATTCCGCACAATCGATACCAATTTACCGAAATGTATTTGTTCAGCAGTGTTTCGTTCACGTCGCTGATATAATTTATTAACCTACGTTCTCTGTACTAACGAGGACGTCAGGTTAATATTATAGAGAAAATAAATGTTATTTATTGTATAATTGTATTAGATCAGTAAAATACAATAATTTTATACATTTTAAAGTACAATATGTAAGCTTTTTATGGTAATTATATTTAAAAAAGAAATCACAAAACCATTACAAATGTACAATTATTGGAACATTACAGAAAATATATTACAGATCTGTCACTTCCGACAAATATCTCCCGAATCCCCGCTTCCTCGTTTCCTTGGTTCCTCGCGAATGTTTGTTTTATTTCCAGGCACACCATAACTCAAACATTCGCGCGGGTCCACTTGAGTCATAGGCCGCTATCTACTGCTGACACGGCCCTTCCTGACTTTCACGCGTCCGTGCGTGTAATTAACGGCGGAAAAGCCCCTGCCTGTGAAATAAATAGGCTTGTAATTACTGATTACAAAAGTAGTCCGTCACAATTTTTCGTTGAGTCTTGAGGCGTCCCCCAGACATTTTCTTAAAACTTAATACTACTGAACTAACTATCGCTACCCTTAACTTTCTATGAATCCATCTATGGATCTCTAACGTCCTAGTAATATACAGTTTTACTAGGATGCGATCCTGATCAGATTCGCGACTCCGAGTGCGCATCTCGTCAAGCCCCTAACATCTACCGCGGGCAACTATATTTGACTGTGTAGTCAAATAAGGCCCTTCACGAATCCTACCGCGGGCAACTATATTTGACTGTGTAGTCAAATAAGGCCCTTCACGAATCCTTCCACCTTACCTTCCTGACACAGTGAGTGTCTTCACAGGTTTAACCTGCAACATTTAATCCAGCCATATGTCCAATCTTTACCTTATAACTTAATCGTTCTTAAATACATGGATGGCAAGTTAATATTTCTGACTCCTTAGTTCCTCAAAAGAGCTTATACGTTACGTTAAAGGAGCTTATTCCATCCAAACAGTATTTATGTCCCTTTTATCTCATTTTCTGTATCCAATTCTGATGACTATTCCATGGGTTCAAGGCTACCGCCTTTGCTGAAAGGGCAAAACAACATCCGAGAGGTACCGTTCACATTGAGGGATCTCAGAACGGACAGTCTACAACAGGTTGCGCCTCCAGGTGCAATCAAAAGATCCTGAACCCTTCCTCCGTTTTTTCTTTAATATTTCTGAGTTCTAACAGTCATCATAACTTTCATTGAAGAATTCATAGATACTCTGCCCATACTTTCAATTACAACCTTACTTAACCCATTTGAAAGGCTTGCTCCTTCATATCGACATTGTTTACCAAGACCTTTCCTCCAAGGCCCATTTAAAGCATTCATTTGATAATTTTCCCCACATTTTGGACAACAAAACTAGATAGACTTTCCAAAACTATCTATTTATCGGTATGCTCCACGGCAACAAACCATCAACGCATCGTATCTCATCATATTCACAGGACAACCCATTATGTTTTCTCGAATCATTTATTTAAAACCACCATCGGCTCTTTAAACCCAGGTTTGCATTACTTATTACCCACGTCAAGGAATAAATCCTTAACCAAAATACTCTTCTTGAACTGTGGCGATTTTTTTTTCACAATCGCTTTTTCACTTCGCGTACTAAAAAAATAACGACAATAAGGACGAGGCATTTATCCCACTTCTGATGTAAGCTTTTTATGGTAATTATATTTAAAACAAATCACAAAACCATTACAAATGTACAATTATTGGAACATTACGGAAAATATATTACAGATCTGTCACTTCCGACAAATATCTCCCAAATCCCCGCTTCCTCGTTTCCTTGGTTCCTCGCGAATGTTTGTTTTATTTCCAGGCACACCATAACTCAAACATTCGCGCGGGTCCACTTGAGTCATAGGCCGCTATCTACTGCTGACAAATACATAATTTATCTATAACCAACCTATTGCGAAGGCATTGTATTCTACTTTTTGTTTAGAACATCATACATTAATTTGACGTCTTGTTGACAGTTGATGGCCGGATGCTACAAGGGATGGGATAAAAATATTGCATCAAGGTCTCAATATATTAAAGCTGGCTTCTGATTAGTCGATTTCATTGATCAATAAGATTTAATCTATGCCATAAATAGAATTGAATGCGTAAAGGACTTTGAAATGATTTTCAGAGTCTTAATTTGTTTCAAAGAAATTGAACTCTCGTTTCAAATACTGTTCAATGCCATTAGATCAATCCCATTGACCACACAAAGTAGATCTGGCGTTCACTTCCATTGATACAAAAAAGCATTTATTTATTTCGTTGCAATGCTTATCATCTCCAATTGCATAGATTCAGTCTTATTGGTCACTAAAATCGACCAATGACAACCCAGTTTGGGAAAATATTGGTGCCGAATTAGAAGGACAGACACCAGTACCTAGTCCTATCTGCAAGTTCATGTCCCTGGCTTATATTTTGACTTGATTTGTTGTTCTCTTCTGTGAATTTGACCACAATCATTTTGTCTTTAGTTTGGTTACAGTTTAATCTATTTTTATATCATATTTGTATTAGTTTCTTTAGTCAAGGATTAGACCATCCACCACCATCTACAACCAGTAGCTGCTGAATTTTTCACCGGAAAGTTGATTTGCACTGAGGAACAACAATATCTTGAAATAACGTTGTCGCAGTGGCTTTATTGTTTTACTTCTTGGGTCTTAAGCCAAGGTCGATCATGAGAGTGTATTTTATTCCTGAATGCAAAATATACTGATTTTAATAGTAAAGAATTCAATGCAGGAAATTGGTTAGCAAATGGTCAAGAACTTTTCACTGTTAAAATATGGAACTGTCTAAAAAAGAGGGTAATGTGTAACTCCTGAGTATACTCCTGACAGTTGGTGATAATTTTCTGATGCTGTCAAAACAAACCTATCAGCGATCCGCAACGAATACAGGATGTATAGTCAACTAGTTGGTTACTGGTGGTACCTCATTAACCGTTAGAAAGTGCTTAAAATAAACTTATTATATCCTTTTCGTAAATCATTTTCGTTTGCCAAACAAAACGTCATTTTAAAATTTCTTTTAGTTGGTAGAAACCAATTGCCTAGTTTAAACATGTTAGCGATTCAAAATCTCACGATTATGTTGCTTGTACATCATGCGTGCAGTTGTAGGACGATTTTCCGATAATTTATCCACCAAATAACCGACCAGAACCGTTGTGACGCGTACATTACGTAATGTCTGTCGTCCGTACATCATATTCACGCCTGATTTACGGTAGATATAACATCCCCCTCGTAGTTAATTAAAAGCTCTAAAGACAATAGAACACAATGTATGAATAAACTAGATACGCGCGTTTATACGCATATCAAAACGTAAAATTTGAAACGCCACAGTGAAATGTTTGACGTAAACGATGAATAAAAACTGATTTTTAAAAGACTATATACAAAATTAACAATTCCTGGAATAATTGAATGAAGTAAGTTGATTATACAGTTGCAGTTCTTATAGTTGAAACTGTTCGCCTGAACCGTTGGGTAGTTAAGATATTGCACTATACAGGGTGTCAATTTGAAAACTCCCCACCCTTAATTTCGCCCTTCAACTAAATAATATTAAAAATTGGAATGGCACGTCAATTTTAATTTCAAAGGGGACCTATGGGGCATTTCACGCCAACTTAAGTGAGGTCAAAAAATATTATCTTTGAAACATATTATCACAATCGATAGTACTTGCTAAAAAACTAACTTCCCTAAAATTTTAGATTTTTTTTGAGCCACAAGGAGAGGGATGGTGAGGGTGAGAAAATACAAATTTTCGTTTCGACTCTAAAATTTCAATCTTTCTCGATAAGAAAATGAAAAAAAAAAAAAAGAAGTTTGCAGTGGTTTCCGATGTGTTTTTTTTACGTAGAATACGATAAAAATATTTTAAAAATTATTGGGGGTAGTTTTCACCCTTATTTTGAGGATTGAAAGTTTAAAATCGAAATTTCGAAAAGTATGACACGATTTCTTTTCAATTTTTTTTTAAGTTCTTTCTTTTTTTTTGTACTTTCGATTATTTTAAATCATAATGGGTGTCGACCAGGAACTGGCCCAAAAAACGGCCCAAACGTGAAAAAACGTGGTTTTAGCGTATTTTCTCATCCTGTGAGATAGTAAATGGCAAGTGGATAATATTTTCCAAGGTTTTTTAGGGTCGCTAATTACGAATCTAACGTCAGATTTTCAAAAAACAAAATGGCGGATCCAGTATGGTATTCAACTTTTAAAAAATGGCTAAATTTTGAAATTTAAAAAATACCATCGTATTTTACGGGAAATTTTCTACGTTAGAATCGTAATCAGCGACCCCAAAAACATTGGAATATATTATTCACTTGCCATTTACTATCTCACAGGATGAGAGAATACGCTAAAACCACGTTTTTTCACCATTGGGCCGTTTTTTGGGCAAATTCCTGGTCGACGCCCATTATGAATTAAAAAGTAATCGAAAGTACAAAAAAAAGAAATTAAAAAAAAAATGGAAAAAAAAACCGTGTCATACTTTTCGAAATTTCGATTTTAAATTTTCAATCCTCAAAATAAGGGTGAAAAATACCCCCAATAATTTTGAAACTATTTTTATCGTATTCTAGGCAAAAAAAAACATCGAAAACCATTGCAACATTCTTTTTTAATTTTTTTCATTTTCTTACCGAGAATGATTGAAATTTTAGAGTCGAAACGAAAATTTGTATTTTCTCACCCTCACCATCCCTCTCCTTGTGGCTCAAAATATCTAAAATTTTAGGGAAGTTAGTTTTTTTAGTAAGTACTATCGATTGTGATATGTTTAAAACAGAAACATATCACAACACATAGTTTTTTTTACCTCACATAGTTGGCGTGAAATGCCCCCTATTTTTATATACTTAAACGAAAATCAACTAAATTGTTTTTCGAATTTTTGGAACAAGACTTCTTAGAAACTACTACTCATAAAAAAGATAGCAGGTCTCCTAAAGGAAACCTCAGTTTATATTCTATGGCACTGTGAAGGAAAACTGAGGTTTCAAATACTAGGGAAGAAGTAGCCAAAGACTAATAGCAACATAAAAGGGCCGGTATCGCAGCTGTGGAGTCTGATAAAAAGGACGAAGATGGATAAGATGCTCTAAAATTAGTAGACCACAAGAGGTCACGGTGGCTAGTAGGGACTATATGCAGCTCCCAACATTTTAATCTTAATCTACGAGGCCTTTCCATATTGTATTTTCCCTTGAAAGTTTCTATAAAGCAGGTCACACATCGGAACCATATAGTTCGTGAGCATTCCAATAATGGTGTCTGCCTTCAATAATTATTGAACGTTACTATCCGGATATGATTTGTGACACCAACGAATATCGGGCGATAAACTACATACGGACGCTAGAATGGTTGTCAACAATAAAAAATTAATGTGCATTCGATATGCCATAAATTTATGACGAAATTCCATCAAATTAATTACGTGGAAATGGTAATCGTATGGTGTTGTATTCCATTGTCGTATAAACAAAAATTTAAAACACCGGTTCTTCATGTGCTTTTAATTTTTATTTATTATATTATCGACTTATTAATTATTCATTCATGTGTAATTTCTGATTGTGAACAACAGTAAACATTGAAACAAATGACAGGCACCAATAACTTCGTTAGACACACCGGAATTAATAGATCTAGTCCCATTTACGCACATACCCTTCTGGGTAAAATACCCCAACTCTGTTGTTCAGGATACAATACAACACGATCGTTTTTCGTCATTCGCCGTCAGCTACATCACACTGATGAGATCTAATCAGAACGAGGTCCAGATCTGATGATGTATGCCAGCACATTTCAATTGAATTACGGTTAACATGATATCGAGAGGGGACTCCGGTCGTTAAAAAAGCCAACTTTGTTGGAAACACGACTACATCTAGTGGCATTTACACACAATAGAGGGCGCTCCCTTCTAGATAACAATACCGTACCTTTCCTGGTGAGGATACAAGCTCACACGCTCGTTGTTCCTCATTCGTCGTGATATATATGACATGCGATTGAAGTCTGGATCTCTGATTTCCGATGATGAATGCCAGTGAACGGGGAATAATTCTCGCTTTAAAAACTGTAAGCTGATTTTTCACGTGCAACCTTTGAGAGTTTCAACGCTGGAATTTGCGTTATTTGGCGTATAAAATGTGGCAAATTATGACTATATACCTGTCGTTTATGTGCCGCCACTGATGTGGCCCCAGCTGCCGCTATCAAATTATCATACTTGTCGACGATGAGGGATGTTGTAAATCAATGTCGCTAATAATATATCGTAGTTGAGAGCGTGCACGATGCGATGAAGATATAATCAATATTGACTGTAATATTGACTGGAAAAAACTTGTACTTGTACAAGTACAGTTACGTCCGTGTTATGGACGTGTATTGAACATTTTGCTTAGAGTATCTAATTTTTCAACAGTATAAATCAATACAGGTACATGTAAAGTTCGTGTTGAGTGTTCCTCCCTTGACGTATCAAAGATGCATAAATATATGTATGTATACACGTGACCACTAAGAGTAGTTCCAGCTGCGGTGGTGATTCCTTAGTTTAGTCATACTTTTAATAGCAGTGTAGAACTACTAAAAATTTGTTTCCAAATACCATTTTCCAATCAACTCAAAAATAAAAAAAGTTACCTTACTAATTTCGAGAATAGCATATATTCAGGCCTGACTTTAATTGAAAGAAAAGGTAAATTAGAAACACAGCAGAAAATATATATAATGTTTATATATTTTTTGTGGTCATTTATTCCTAGTATTTTCTTATCTTATACGATTTATATTTAGAATTCCACTGTACAACCATTTCTTTAAATTTAAGGCAGGTCCGGATAAATGCTGTTTTCGAAAAACTTGACTTTTGTTTTGGATAGTAGAACTATTCAAAACAAATTACAATTCAGTATCGTCTCCTTCAAAATAACTTCCTTGGGAAGCTACACAGAGCTGAAGACGGTTCTTCCATTCCTTATAGCAGTGCTGGAATAGCCTTCAGCTGGTCGGTTACAGCCGTTTGAATTTTTTCTATGGTCCCTCGAGAAGAGGAAAAAGTCACAAGGACTCAAGTCAGGCGAATAAGACTGAGGAGGCACAGGAATGTTTTTACTGGCTAAAAACTCGTTCACTGAAATAGCTGTATGACAAGGCGCATTGTCGTGATGCAACATCCAGTTGTTCTTCATGTTTGATCTCACACGCATAACCTTTTTTCGAAGTTTTTCAAGAACCTCTCTGTAAAAGTGTTGTTTTACTGTTTGGCTTGGAGGCACAAACTCTTTGTGGACAATTCCCTGGCTATCAAAAAAGAAAATCAGCATGCATTTGATCTTCTACTTACTCATTCTCGCTTTTATATGTCTTGGAGAGCTTGAAGTGTGCCATTCCCTGCTTTGGTGCTTGTTTCCGGGTCGTACTCAAACATGCAAGTCTCATTGCCAGTAATGACACGTTCTATAAAATGGGGATCATTTTCAATCGATTTCAAAAATTCAAGACACCTTTCTCTCCTGATGTCCTTTAGTTCCTGCGAAAGGTTTTTTGGAACCATTTTTGTGCAGATTTTTCTCATCCCCAATGCGTTAGTCAAAATCTGATGAACAGTGGTGTAATTCAAATTTACTCTTCCTCGATCATTCTTGTCATCCACAAACGGTATGAACGCACAAGATCCCGTATTCTATCGACATTTTCATCGGTTCTTGAAGATGAAGGCCTCCGCTGCGTGGTGCATCTTCAATAAACTCCCTTTCTTCTGAGAATGCCTTAAACCACAAAAAAAAACTGGGCTCTTGAAAAAACACTGTCTCCGTAGGCGTGTTAAAGTTTTGCAAAAGTATCCGCTGTGTCTAAGTCTGAAGCAAAACCTGATAGCACACCATTGCTCAAAATTAATGTCACTCATTTTTAATACGCACTGGAAAAAAAACGGTTTACGAAAACAGTCACAAAGAACAAACAAATGACTCTAACAAGTTCAAACTTGTACTAAATGTGCATTACATGTTTAACCTACCGTCCAGTCAAGTTCATAATAAACTATAGCAAATGTGCATAAGGTTATTAGTTACTTATAACGCATTCGCCTCTGTCTCGTAAGTACTCGTTTCGTTTTCGCCAAGCTTCTTAGTTTGTATAATTCGATTAAACTAGCTTAGTGTTAGGCGATGTCTATGAAAATGAAATAAAATTTGTTACTGTGGTAATGACCATATTGGATGTTGGATGACGAAGCCAGCACATCGTGATACACGGCCCCCTCATAATAAACAACTAATTCATTACGAATTGCAATAAATCTAAATCGCGAAATGACATAATATCAATAACCCGAGCCGAGTGAAACGAAATGGAAGCGTCATCTGCAGACGTTGATTAATTATGGGGAGATAATGAGCCTCGTTAGAGCAATATTATATCGCCTTATAATTAATAAGATGTTATTACGATGAAGAAGAAAAAATCGTCGAACCGGCACAGTCGCTAACTTGCTTTTAACAGTGGCAAGTTCGCTAACTTCTAATTGAGGCGTCTTCAGAATTAATAAAGTGTGAATAAATCTTTCTATGGACGGGTAGATCATGATTAAAATTTTAGGGAATGTATCTAAACCCCGCTGATAGAAAACAAAAGATATACATAAATAATTGTATCTAATTAATACCTATTGTACATATATGTATAACATATAACGTATATATAAGTGTACCTTCAATACAAGTTTGATCTTGTTAGAGTCATTTAACAAGATGTACGTTTATTTTTGTAACAAAGAGCAAATAAAGTCGTTTATTATTGTTATTATTATTATTTGTTTGTTCTTTGTGACTGCTTTCGTAAACCGGTTTTTTTCTAGTGTGTTTTAAAAATGTGTAACATTGATTTTGAGCAACGGTGTGCCATCAGGTTTTGCTTCAGACTTGGACACAGTAAAAACATTCCTGTGTCTCCTCAGCCTCCTTATTCGCCTGACTTGAGTCCTTGTGACTTTTTTCTCTTCCTGAGATTGAAAAATAACCTCAAGAGACGACATTGTGGGACCATATAAAACATTCAAACGGCTGTAACCGACCAGCTGAAGGCTGTATATGAGTTCCAGCACTGCTATGAGGAATGGAAGAACCGTCTCCAGCGCTGTGTGGCTTCCCAAGGAAGTTATTTTGAAGGAGACAATACTGAATTGTAATTCTATTGAATTAAAAATAAATAAAAAAACAGTCTCATTACTTAATTTACACACCTCCTACATGCCTAATATCTATAATTCAAGGTAGAGATGTCGCACATTTTTTGGTATAACATTCTCTTTCCTAGGTTACAGCTTAAAGAAGCATATTATTCACCCTGTATATTGGCAGTACAAAAATATATTTCATGTCCTCAATTGACAAGCAAAAAAAAAATTGCCAATGATATTTTTCGAAAAATGAAAACAAAAAAACAGAATTTGAAAATGACTGAAAACTTGTAGTTGACATATCAACGAGAAATACCAATAATTTTTCATGATGACATTTTTCAATACAATATATACATATATAACTGCTCACGTAAAATACATTAGATTAGAATAGATAAATCTTATGTTGTCCAACAAGATGACAATATCAATAAATGGCTTAAAACTTGTGACAAAAAATGTGGCAGAGGTCAAATAGTTAAACGCATTCTAAAGTTTATAGATTGTTAAATGTAATAATAGCATAAACAAGTTAATAACCCCACAACAAACAATAAATTATTGTATTAATAAACAAGAACAAATTGTATGATTCTTCGAACCACAACAGGAGCTTTAAGCGGTTAGTCAGAGGCACCAAAAAACGAGTGTTTATTAATTCTTTTATCAGAGATTTATTTTTATAAAAGTAACAGTACTACATCACTATGTCAGGTTTCAATTTGATTTCACCCAAATTTGAAAAGTGAAAAATATGTACACACAAGTAGTCTTTTGCGGTGAACGTCATAACTTCTCAACAGTTCACCTGAAATCATTCAAATAAAAAAAATAGTATTTTAATAGTTAATCTAGTGCCTGATCGAAGCATTTTGTTTTTTTTTTTGAAAATAAACAAAATGGCGGCCTCAGACAATTTACTCTCGAATTTTCACAAAAAAAAGCAACAGTAAATTGTTTATAAAAAATCGAAGTTTTGAAAAAGAAATAAATTCTACGATGAGGCACTAGTTTAATATGTTTTAAAAAAGTTGTATAAATTTCATTCAAATCCACTCAGCGGTTTTTGAATGACACTGGTCACCGACCTTAAAAACATTGTTTTGAGAAAAACGCGTTTCAAGTTTTACAATCGATTTGTGTATAGAAAGAGGAATGATTTAATTACTTACACCGAGTCATCTATTCCTGGGCCATATAATAGTTCTTCAGCCGATGTAGAAGCTATTGACTGCTCACTGCAACTACCACAGGCATACTGACGACAAACGAATCACTTTCAGCACTTTGACTATCAACTATCTGCTGTCGAGCGTCAGAGAGCCCGCAGTTCATTGTTGAATAACTCTAAAAGTATTCTTCGGATTCTCTTGAAATTTTCAGAGAATATTTTCAAGATATTATACTTTGAGAAAATGCAAAAATAATCGTTTTTTTTAAATCCTGACTGCCCCTAACCCATTAATTTAAATAGGTTAGATATATTCAATATCAGTTTTAATTATTTCCTGATGATTAAAGCCAGTTGGTGAAACGAGCGCATTGTGTTAGTCCAGTGTTTCGGTGTTCGGTGTTAGTGAAAAAGTGTTTTTCCAATACGATATTCGCAATGCTAGAACACATCTATGTTACCCAATATTATTCCTTCGAATCCCGAAAATGCACCTGCAACACAACGTACGTTTCGTTGTATTAATAAAGGAGAAGAGAAATCGAATCTGGAGGTGTAAACCACCCCAGGCTCGCTACATAAAATTCAGTAAAGAGACGCGCTTCTGCTGCAAAAGAGCTTACCCTGCGATACGTGCTCTTACCCGCTGAGTGTACGCGGTGCGCTTATTAAATTGCCCGCGTCACTTTTTTATTTCAGCCCATAGCCGGCGACAGCGTCAATTTCGCGGTGTCACGAGTATCGTAAGAAAAAAGATGTTTCTCCAGGTCTCAGATGCTTCTAAAGGGTGGGCCATCTAGTGGTTTCTTTTTAAACTGAGTGTTATTTCTACATTGCCGACACTGAGGCGCTTGACATTTGACATATATGTGGTGTCTAACCTCCGCTGTAAGAAATGGATCGTTTCACGCTTGAACAACGTTGGTAAATATTGAAAAATTATTTCCAAAGTGAATGCTGTGTTGCAGAAACAGTGAGGAAATTGAGAACAATCTTTGGTCGAAATGAAGCTCCGTCAGCACCTGGTGTAAGAAAGTTCTTGAAAAGTTCGTGAAAATGGCATGCTTATGGATAACAGAAGTCATCCACGTGCTCGTCCGGTGCGTACAGCTGAAAGAATTGCTGCTGTTGCCCAAAGTGTGCGTGAAAACCCAAGCACCTCAACTCGTCACACAGCACAACAACTTAATGTCAGTCGCACTTCTCTGAGGAGAATATTGCATAAAGTCCTCGGATTATTTGCTAACAAGTTGCAACTTACTGAAGAGGTAAAGGAAAATGGCCATCCATTGCGTAGTCCCTTCTCCGTGTGGGTTTTAAATGAGTTTGAAAATGACGCCGATTTCAATCGAAAAATCATTTTTTTCGGACGAAGCTCATTGTCATCTTGGATAACGTGTTAATAAACAGAACTGTAGGATTTGGGGTTCCGAAAATCCACACGTAGTCATAGAGAAGCCAATGCATCCTGCAAGAGTGACTGTTTGGTGTGGGTTTTGGAGTGGTGGCATCATTGGTCTATACTTCTTTCAAAATGAAGATGATAACAGCAGTACAGTAAATGGAATGCGTTACAGAGACATGTTAACTGATTTTTTGTGGCCGCGGTTGGACGATTTCAATTTGGACGAGCTTTGGTTCCAGCAGGATGGAGCAACGTGTCACACAAGCCGTGAAACAATCGATCTTGTGCACACTAAATTAAAAAATGTAAAAAAGTCTCATTACATAATTTATACACCTCATATATTATAATAAATACCTAATAATAATAATTAATTCGATATTTTGACAAAGGACTTGTTTTTGGGGATATTGGACGAATAAAGAAGCACTAATTTTCATTCACATAGCATTCTATTTCTTTTTCGCAATGAATGCTCTTGATTTTGTGAACTCCCCTAGTTCTTGAGCACGAGCCGCCTCTGGTGGAACGCAGGAGTCGCGAGGCGCGGATGCTCGGTAATAAATCCAGGGTCCGCCGAGGGCGATTGAAAGCCGGGGCCATCGGGACCCCGCGATGCCTCCCGCATACCGGAGGAGTCGGAGCTGACGGGGCAGCCGTGTAACCATGTCCATGTGCACCTGGATTGCGTGGGCGGCGTGCCTCTGACTGATTTATCAAGAGGTTCGGCTCGAGGTGAATGATCCATATGTACGTTACAGAATTTATATCACGATATAAATTCTGATTTACATTCCAAGCCCAATAGAATATTTGAGGACCGTCCATGCAAAACTGCACATGTCCAGGTTTTCTTCGAAATGAGTTAAAGAGTTAATGTTGAAGGATTTTCTGAATTATACCCAACTGCAATGTCAGAATTGTGGAAAAACTATGTTGTCCTTTAATAAACCCATTGCAATATACAGAAATCCAGTCATAACAACACATGTCCAACGGCCGCAATTGATTAAGCATTTCGATCATAATTACACATGTCCATGGGGAAATATATAGGTATCTGCATGGGTTAGCTCAAAACTGCACATGTTACGATAAATTAGATTTCTTCCACCGTTAGAACCAACCACGAACAGCTGTTTCGTTCTAATAAATAAAATTGAACAAAAAAGAGGTGTAACTGACCATTGGCTGACACGTAACTACGTTCGTGGATTCCATTAGAACCAAACAACTGTCCGTGATTGGTTGAAAGAAAAACTTCTAGTTTTGAACATTTCATGAGGTCTATATTTTGGTAAAAAAAAACAGACTGTTGAAATTGGCTTTCAACATTAATAAATGTCGAAACATTTACTTCATAGGAATTATTTTAGAATTTTTTACCCTTCTATAATTGTTTGATTCAAATTAAATCCCCGTCGTTACGCCTCTGGCAAAATAAAAAAACAAGTCATTTTTTGTGCGTTTAAAAACTACCAATAGTCTAAGGGCATTAGGTCACGTGTTATTATCTACCAATTAGATAATTGCATCACGATAATGCGCCTTGCCTTGTCACACAGCCATTTCAGTAAACGAGTTTTTAGCCAGTAAAATCATTCCTGTAGTTCATCAGCCTCCTTATTCGTTGATTGAGCCCATATAACTTTTTCTCTTCCCGAGATTGAAAAATCACCTCAAGGGACATCATTTGGGGATTTCAAACGGCTGTATCCGACCAGCTGAAGGCTATTCCAGTACACAGGTATGAGTTCCAGCACTGCTATAAGGATTAGAATAACCGTCTCCAGCGCTGTGTGGCTTCCCAACGAAGTTATTTGAAGGAGACAATATTGAATTGTAATTCTATTCGAATAAAACAAAAACAATCTCATTACTTAATTTACAGCCCTCGTACACTACAATCCACCATAAAGCACAAATGCAGAGAATACAGAAAGAGCTTATGGGCCCTCCCATTTCATAATAGGCAATTATGCAACTACTAGAAATATAATCACGTTTACCTAATTAAAGTAAAACGCTGTAAGTAGGTTAACGTTTACCTTAATATTAAGAAATACCGAGGGATAAGTTCCCTCTAGCAGACGGCTCACATTTTATACTTATAAAACTCCAGACTCGAGAAAAAAGATCTTACATCTTCTTAACGAGCATGCATCGCATGACATTACACCAAGTTTTCGGTTCAATTTCTTAAGTGCATGTAGATCGGCGCATAACTCGAATTTTCGCAGAGAATTTCGCAATATTTAACATTCATATAAATTCGGATCGTAGATGTTCAGTTTTTCATTTGATAGCGCTTGAATCTTTAAGTGGAGGAACAACCTCTGAAGTTCTGAATGCAATTTAATTCGCGTTTAATGTTTTAGGCGCCACGTTAGCTTTTTGACTACCTAGAATTCTATATATTCCACTCAATTTTATGCTTGTATTCCTTTTATTTCCTTCTGGTTTGTAAAGACTCTCAAGGTTTGTAAAGAATTCAGAATACGAGGTGTGTAAATTAACTAATGAGATTGGCAACGTAGCACTTGAACTTGTTAGAGTCATTTGTTTGTTCTTTGTGATTGTTTTCGTAAACCGGTTTTTTCTAGTACTGTTTAAAAAAAGAGTGACATTAATTTTGAGGTGTGCTATCAGATTTTGCTTCAGACTTAGTTTTTTTCAAAGGCCCAGGGTTTTCGGTGGTTTAAGGCATTCTCAGGAGGAAGATAGTCGATTCCACGCTAAGACCAAGAATGAGCAAGTCGAAGATCAAACGCATGCTGATTGGCTTCTTTGATAGCTAGGGTATTGTCCACAAATAGTTTGTGCCCCCAGGCCACATAGTAGGTAAATCAATACTTTTACAGCGAGGTTCTTGAAACATTTCGAAAAAGGGTCATGCGTGTGAGACCAAACATCAAGAACAATTGGATGTTGCATTACGATAATACGCCTTGTCACACAGCCATTTAAGTAAACGAATTTTTAGCCAGTAAAACATTCCTGTGGTTCCTCAGTCTCCATATTCGACAGACTTGAGTCCTTGTGACTTTTTCTCTTCCCGAAATTGAAAAATCACCTGAAACGTTATTTTGGGACCACAGAACACATTTAAACGGCTGTAACCGACCAGCTGAAAGCTATTCCAGTATATGAGTTCCAGCACTGCTATGGGTAATGGAAGGAGGAAGGAATGCCAATACTGAATTGTAATTCTATTCAAGGAAAAAAAAATTAAAAAACCAGTCTCATTACTTAATTTACACACCTCTTTATTGTTTTGCCTTACGAATCTGACGAAGTCACCTGTGAATTACATAAAATCTTCAAATATTTCAATATGGCTTTGGTAAAATTAACCTCAAGAAAAAAAAGGCAAAAATACTTAGACAACCCCAAACCTGAAATAAATGATAAGAAAATGTCGGGAATTTATGATATAAGTTGTAAATAATGTGATCATAAGTAATGAGGGTTCTACCAAAGGCTTTAAAGTAGACTTTCCCACTTCAAATGTAGGTATATCTTTGATAGGTTCAGTAAAATTATTGTTTTGCTATCTGGAGTTCGCAACATTCAAACTGCTAAAATTAAAGTTCTGAACCAAAACATTTCGTGTACATTCTACGAAAAACTCCTTAGATGGTGATTACACAACAGCAAAAAACGTTTTGAGTCCTACTTCGTATACGTTTATAAAAACGTTTTATAATAATCGTCCGAGCCCATTCCCAGATAACTCACCGTCGCTGTGAAACAGCCTTTATATTCATTACAAACATATTTATTTATTTTTAGTTTACTTTTTTGATAGACAGACTAAAAGGAAAGTTTCAGTTCACGAAACGTCAAACGTCAAGGAAAACCTTAGTGGGTACTTGGATTTAAAAATAGATTTAGTTATCTCCCGATGATGTCAATGTGGTTTATGTAACGAGCGAGTGAAGGGCAATGTAGTGTTCTGATGTTGTGAAAAAGTTTTAAAAATCATTTGAACAAGTTCAATGTGAACTTAAAGCGACACGACTCCTTCTAATTTAAATTAAATAAACCTCACCTAGAGATAATATTTCTGTATATTAAAAAAAATCTATACTCACAAGACTCACATTTTCTCACACATTCAAAGTCGACAAAATCTTGGCTTTAATTTTTTGTGCTCGTCTGCTAATATTGACCACAACTTGTAAGGATTCTTGGATAGTTCATTAGGTTAGGGTTTAAGTGAAATAAATTAACCTTTGTTAAAGAAGTCGCAAAAGCTGAAATTATACGGCTTCACGTCTACTCACGATATAAGACACCGGAATCATCTAATATTTACGTGATTTATTTAACTTAGGGGGAAAGGAAGCCAATTTGTACTTTTTGAACGAAAGCCGTTATATTCTAAGTCTTATTAACAAGTACGTCTTACTATTTTATTATGTGGTCACGAAGTATTTAACAGTTGTTTTTTTTTTTTTAGTAAATACTAGTGTTGACTGTGAATGTGCAGGTACGTACAAAAACTACCGGGAAATTTGGTTTTAAATGGACCGCTTAAAAGGAAACGGTAAAATGTTTTTTATTCAGGTTGGCAGCCTCTTCCTTAATTACCAAGCCTGCTTACAGCGCGATCTGTCACTCAGTGTGTTTACAGCAGCTGTTAGTAATAGACGACCTCAATTGTGCTCGGCGAATTGTACAATGGAAAAAATAGTGGAACAACGCGTTTCCTTAAAGTATTGTACCGCAAACGAAATTTCGTGTGCCGATTTAGTGAAAATGTTAAATAAGGTCTTTGGTGATTCGTGTATGTCCAAAACACAGGCTTACGAGTGGTATAAGGAGTTCAAAGCGGGCCGTGAAACCGTTGAAGGTTTGCCTCGCCCAGGTCGGCCATCGACCTCTACGACAGCCGATAACATCGACAAAATCAAAACATTATTGCTTGAGAATCGCCACATGAGTGTTAGAGAGTTGGCTCAAGAGTGTGACATATCAACAATGTCAGCTCATGGTATTTTGAGTGATATTTTGGACATGAAACGCGTCGCTGCAAGACTGGTTCCGAAAGAGCTGAATTCTTCAAAAAGAGCATCGGAAGCAGGTTGCTCTTGAAATGGTTTCCAGCGTCGATAGTGAGCCAAACTTCACGAAACGCGTCATAACTGGAGACGAAACATGGGTCTACGAATACGACATGCAAATAAGTCGTCAATCATCGGAATCGGAAAATCGGTCGAAAGTGAAGGTGATGCTGAATGTTTTTTTATTATCGCGGCATGGTACATTCCGAATTCCTTCCGGAAGGGCAGATGGTTAATAAGGAGTATTGTCTCGGCGTTTTCGCGAAAGTATCCGTCGGAAATGGCCAGAATTGTAGAAGGAAAATTCTTGGATTTTGCAAGGCGACAACGCGCCATCTCACCGAGCTATGGTTGTGACCGAATATAAGGCCAAAAACTTAATAAATACGATCGACCAACCACCGTATTCACCGGATATGGCTCCGTGTGATTTTTTTTATTTCCAATGCTAAAATTGCCACTACGAGGTCGCCACTTTGGAACGATAGAGGCGATCAAACAAAATTCGCTGAAGGAGCTGAAGGCGATATCTTCAGCGGCCTATGAACGGTGCATGGAGGATTGGGTTAAACGTTGGTATAGCTGTATTGCACTCGATGGAGCCTACTTTGAAGGAGACAAAATAAATTTTGATGAATAAATAAATAACTAAATTTAAGTACAGTAAGGACAATAAAACTATATAGTCAAAGTTTTACTATGGAAACTAGGATAGAATAAAGTCTTTTTTTTGGACTGTTTTCATCATGTTGATCACATAAACAGGTTTTACTACCTGTTCCAGTTCTACAATGTTTGTTGACTGTACATATTTTGTACATGTAACGATTTATCCCAAAGGAATGGAAATTGTACACCGTTGAAACACAATGAGGTATAAAAAGTATACATATATTCGATATACTTTAAGTGTCAGGCATTGCGTTTGTCAAAGTGTACTCGAACCCACTTTCTCCTTACAAACGAACCGCTCCAAACTCTCTCAACCAATCACAGTCTAATCTTACCTGACGGAGTCGAACACTCGATTAGACAACCGGAGAAAGTTACTCTCGAACGTATGCCTACTTCAAAGGCGAATTTCGACAAATCAAAGAAGGTCAAACAACAATAGGCGTCGTCGGCTGCCGTTTTATATCGGGGAGTGAATCCCCAAGTTGTGCGCCAAACGTACCGCAAGTACGAGATGAATTACAACTGTAATTAGTGGAAAGTTTCGGGAGAACGGTGAGGTTAGTTGACTTTGTCTTGACGGGTACCCCGTTATTGAGTTGCTCGCCTGAAAATTAGCAAGTAAAGGCGGTCGGGGACGGCCCGGCGACACCCCCGCAAGTCAGAGGCGCCGCATAGCGGGTTAAGGGGTTACCTGCAGTCATAAAATTTGAAAAAATCGATGTTTGGTAAATGTCACAGGGCGAAAGTATGGTCTTTTGACTATTCAATTCCAAAGTTTAAAGTCGGTACGAGAATAGGAACCTATTTTTCTCGACCGCCAAAGCGAACGCAGCATCCAGGCGCGCGGCGCTCGCTGCCAGCCCACCAGGTGCTCTGTCTCTTATTATTCGTGGTAGCCTGCTGGCCTGTTTAAAAGTTCGTCAAAAACGTATTATGTTTCATCGTGGCGCCATCTCAAATCATTTTAAAATATATTTAAAGAAGAAAAGCATTAAAGAATTCTCAAAGAAGAACTTTAAACGCGTTTTTCTCGAAACAACATTTTCCAAATCGGTGGTCAGGATTACAGACAAACTTCTCAACGGGTTTTAATTAATTTTTTTGAAATTGTTAGCGATAACGTTGGCTCGTGATTGAACGTAGGATTTTAATATCTTATCAAAAGTAATATATTTTTTTAAGGTTAAAAGGGTCGAATTTTAGGCCAAAAAAAACAGCTTTTTTCATCAAATGGTCGCCATTTTGCGTAGAATCACCGTAAATTAATTTCCAACGTTCAATCACTAGCCGATTCGATGTAGAATAAAGCACAACTTTGCTTGTTTGTTTCTGATTACCGGTTGCCGACGACAGACCATAACTCCGCCATTTTTAACTATATATATATAAAAATTCGCGAATACAGTTTAAGAATAATGTATTTAAACGCACTAATAAAAGCATTAAAGAATTCTCAAAGAAGAACTTTAAACGCGTTTTTCTCGAAACAACATTTTCCAAATCGGTGGCCAGGATTACAGACAAACTTCTCAACGGGTTTTAATTAATTTTTTTGAAATTGTTAGCGATAACGTTGGCTCGTGATTGAACGTAGGATTTTAATATCTTATCAAAAGTAATATATTTTTTTAGGTTAAAAGGGTCGAATTTTAGGCCAAAAAAACAGCTTTTTTTCATCAAATGGTCGCCATTTTGCGTAGAATCACCGTAAATTAATTTCCAACGTTCAATCACTAGCCGATTCGATGTAGAATAAAGCACAACTTTGCTTGTTTGTTTCTGATTACCGGTTGCCGACGACAGACCATAACTCCGCCATTTTTTACTATATATATATATATAAAAATTCGCGAATATCAGTTTAAGAATAATGTATTTAAACGCACTAATAAAAAGCATTAAAGAATTCTCAAAGAAGAACTTTAAACGCGTTTTTTCTCGAAACAACATTTTTCCAAATCGGTGGCCAGGATTACAGACAAACTTCTCAACGGGTTTTAATTAATTTTTTTGAAATTGTTAGCGATAACGTTGGCTCGTGATTGAACGTAGGATTTTAATATCTGATCAAAAGTAATATATTTTTTTAGGGTTAAAAGGGTCGAATTTTAGGCCAAAAAAACAGCTTTTTTCATCAAATGGTCGCCATTTTGCGTAGAATCACCGTAAATTAATTTCCAACGTTCAATCACTAGCCGATTTGATGTAGAATAAAGCACAACTTTGCTTGTTTGTTTCTGATTACCGGTTGCCGACGACAGACCATAACTCCGCCATTTTTTTACTATATATATATAAAAATTCGCGAATACAGTTTAAGAATAATGTATTTAAACGCACTAATTGTTGTTTTAATGTCAAAAATGAGGTCCAGAGTAAGCTCGTGACTGCAGGTAACCCCTTAATTATTGTGGTAAAAAAATCTGTACGAGAAGGGTAATATCTATTTATAGATAGAAAAGCGTGAATAGCAAATTACACATTCATTAATCAAAATAGAATGGACAGATATTTTACGCAGTAAACACAGGAATTATATACCGAGAGTGGCAAATGTACTGCGCAAATTCATTAAGATGAAGAAACCAAGTTTTCGAAAAAAAAAGAAACGTCAAGTTTGATATGTAAGACTGACACTGACAATAAGGTGGTTTCAATCCACCATCAATTACCACTATAAAAATTGTACCTTATAATTTTCATTTCGAATTTTCTTTAAAATTTTCTTAATTCAAAATGAATCTTTTTATGCAGTCGTTTTTTAAACTTGATTTACCAAAACCAATACCAAAAATAGGGATTTTCATTTTAAAACTTACTTGTCGCACTCGGCATGCTATAAAACTCGGTTTTATTAAATTTGTGCAGTACTTGTTACACTCTCTATATACATATTTCATACAGCCTTGAAAGAGGTTTTAATGTAGTTAATTTTTACACTCTTTGTAAATGTTTTGCAGAATAAAAAAAATAAAAAACGGGCTCCTGATAATACGAACATTACATAAATGGTTGAAAATACGAGGTGTGTAAATTAAGTAATGAGACTAGCAACATAGCGCCCGATCTAGCAACACTGCGGAGACGGGTATTGGAAGGGCGGTAGGTTAACATGTAATGCACCTTCAGTACGAGTTTGAACTTGTTAGAGGCGTTTGTTTGTTCTTTGCGACTCTATTCGTAAACCGTTTTTTTTTCTAGTGCGTTTAAAAATGAGTGACATTAATTGTGAACAACGGTGTGCTATCAAGTTTTGCTTCTGACTTGGAAACAGTAACACAACTTCATCATGCCTACGGAGAGAGTGTTTTTTCAAGAGCTCAGGTTTTTCGGTGGTTTAAGGCATCCTCAGAAGGAAGAGAGTCGATTGAAGATGAACCACGCAGCGTAAGGCCTTCATCTTCGAGAACCTATGAAAATGTCGATTGAATCCGGGATCTTGTGCGTTCAAATCATCGGTTGACGACAAGAATGTTCGGGGAAGAGTGAAATTTGAATCATACTACTGTTCATCAGACTTTGAATAACGAATTGGGGATGAGATATATCTGCTCAAAGATGGTTCCAAAAACCTTTCGCAGGGACATTAAGAGAGAAGGGTGTCTTCACTTTCGATTGAAAGTGATCCCCATTTTATGAAACGTGTCATTACTGATGATGAGACTTGTGTGTTTGAGTTCAACCCGGAAATCAAGCGCCAAGGCATGGAATGACACACTTTAAACTCTCAAGGATAGGTTCTTGAAAAACTTTGACAAATGGTCATACGTGTGAGACCAAACATCACGAACAACTGGACGTTGCGTCACGACAATGCGCCTTGTCACACAGCCATTGTAGTAAACGAGTTTTTAGCCAGTAAAAACATTCCTGAGGCTCCTCAACATCCTTATTTGCCTGACTTGAATCCTTGTGACTTTTTCCTCTTCCCTTTCCGATATTGAAAAATCACGTTAAGGGACATCATTTTGGGACCATTTAAAACATTCAAACGGCTGTAACCGACCAA
Organism: Aromia moschata; assembly: GCA_029963805.1. NCBI lineage: Eukaryota > Metazoa > Arthropoda > Insecta > Coleoptera > Cerambycidae > Aromia > Aromia moschata. The sequence goes on along the minus strand of JAPWTK010000306.1, from coordinate 445,096 downwards.
CTGAAGGCTATTGCAGTACCTATATGATCCAGTACTGCTATAGGGAGTGGAAGAACTGTGCGGCTTCCCAAGGAAGTTATTTTGAAGGAGACAATACTGAACTGCAATTATATTCGGATAAAAAAAATTAAACAAAGCAGTCTCATTAATTAATTTACACACCTCGTAAGTTAGATTCTTAAAATTAAAATTCTAAGTAGTGCAGTGGAAGTATAAAGTTATAAGTTTTATTTGTTCTAAAAGCGTCTAACATTAATTTTAACTTGTAAATACACAGAGCTCTAAACAGATACTTTTAAATTTACTTTTTTTACTACCGATTTTAGTCTCAGTAAAAGGGGCTTTATAGTCAATTCAGAAGTGACGATTCCCAAATTCGACCGTCACTGCTTTAGGATGACCGGGCGATCTATCAATAGGAAACTCCTAAAAAGACAATATATCTACCTCTCGAACTGTTCAACGGAGAAAACAAAGGCATTCTCTGCAACAATATTTGTTCCTCGTCTCCGTGTTTCTCTACCTTTCCCCAAGCGCTGTTGGAGCCCTTTGATCTTCAAAGCAATCTTATGATGACTGTGTTTATTACTAGCAACGCTGGGTTAATACGGGACACGTAATATTGACCCTTGGCATTAATAAAGTACTTGAATTGGTGGTTGCTCGTTGATAATGAAGACTGATTGTACAGAACAGTTTCATTTTTTATCAAATCACGTTTTTATTCCACGTATATATAACTAAACAAAAAATAATATATAGGTTATTAAAAAACGCCGAGCAAATACTCGTATAACGTCTAAAATTTACATAACCGCATTCCAATATTGTATTGGTAAATATGAAGATGAGTATTGGTACATATGTTTGTTGAGAACACAAAACATACGCAACAAAAATAATAGGAAATAGAACACGCTGAGAAATAAACGAAAAATATATTTTGTTTGGTACTAAAAGATAAAGCAGATAGTTTTTTATAGTAACAGTATCTAAAGATGCTTCAGTTCCATGTCTGAATCCTTTCTGAGCTTCAACACTATAGTCTTTGATGCCCTTATCACTGTCCTCAGCTCTTCAGCATATGTTTCAAGAGATTTAAAACAGACAGAAAATTGACGGAAATTTGTTGAACTTTCTGAAAACAGGTCCCTTTGAAGAGTAATTTTGAATATTAAAAGATCAATCCGTTCAGGAACAGTCGTTAAAACCGAAGTGCGAGTAAAAATGAGTGATTCTGTAGAGGAAATATTACTATCTTCAAATATTACAATATGGTATAAACTTCTAATATTGAATATTTTTATATTTATAGGAATGCATTACATTTACAATATGATCGTCATAATGCACTTTTCTAACCAGTAATTAAGAGCAGAATCAAACATTTCGACTGACAATGAGACTATAACAAACAGCTGACAATGCACTCCCACCACCTCGCCTCCATAGCTCGCAATTGGTTTGCCCCCCACTCTCATACTTGAATCGCGTCTATCTAAAAGAGGAGTTTACGTATCAGTTCCCTTCCATTGTGTACTGTACGTAATAAAGTAAACGGTACTGTATAATGACACAACCCTTTTTCACTAACAGAAATATTTAACATAAAACATACTTAAATAATTTTACTACAAATTTTGTGCTACTTTGCTCTTACTTAGAATTAAAAAAATCATGAAATTAACATATGGCCCGAACCATAATTTCATTTGAATGATATTTTTTTATTGCTAAGTTATTTACTTGATGTTTTTGTTCTCGTTAATTCTTTATTAAAGATTAATTTGTATTCCATTCGGAAACACGATTAGGCATTGTTACGATTTGTTAAGAAATTGTTTTATAAAAACAAATATGATGTTATGTTAAAAGAGACACGTTTCTAAAACAACCGGTATAAAAACGGTTTGTACTAACTAATCTGTGTAATGAAAACTGGAAAATAGTTTTTATACCATTTCAGATAATCGTCCTTTATTGATCAAGTCGGCCTACGGATAGTTGATTTACAACGAACCAAAAACCGAAAACAATTGATTATAAAATCACAGAGGTAAATTATTTAAATTGTCTGGTCATTTCACAGTTGTTAACAAGGTGGAGAGGTGGCGCGTTTCAACTTTTTAATTAAATTATCAGTGCCATATTCTCTGTCATTAAATTGCAAAGAGAACTCTTCACATCAATTAGTTCCACTAATATAGTACTGTCAACACTGTATACAGGATGTAGTGTCTACTAAAATAAGCTCCATTCGCGGCAAATTGTATAAGAAATGTTTCTTAATTAGAACCACATAACTATGTATTTTTATATAAGAAGAAATAGAAAAAAGGTAAATGAGAACGGTGATATAGAACATCCAAAACTTTCATTAAACATGTGAACATTCCAGTTGTTCATTGTTACTCTTTGAAGTACTAAAGATCGTCAAATAGGATTATCACTTTCTATCTGGGAATTAGGTCATTTGGATCAGTACAGTCACTTTTCTTACGGATAAAGAAAATATCTTATGTCAAATGTACAATTTTCACAATTGCAATATCTTTATCAAATTCGGTCACTTTTAATTCACTGAATCGAAATTTCTTTATATTCTACATGTTCTTATATTAGTCTCAGAAATTGCCTAGTGTTAAAAGTTCGAAAGATCAAACAAAAGTTTGATATATTGAACTTTCTATCTATGTATTGGAATTACATCATTAGAATCGGTAGATCCATTTTTTTAAAGATAGATACACGGGTTATCTTTGTAGGTAAGTATGTAAGTTGAAAAACCTTTCCTAAATTCACTATCTTCTAATTCGCTGAACCCAAATTCCTCTATATAACCTAACCAGTTCAGATTCTGTTGTCACTGTCAATAATTATGATTGTTTTCAGATGAGATCTCATGTAACGAAATTTTATTTTAGGATGTAACCGTCTACTTAAGCCCTTGTATACAAAATTATTTTCAACAATAACAAATGCATCTGTTTATATTTATCGTCCTACAACACATTTGTCTACAACACATTTGTCTTTATCGTCCTACAACACAGACCTCACCAAGTGTATGCAGTACTTCCACAACTCTGATGGCTGATAGTCTAAGAAGCTGTCGAGCGTTTTTGAATTGTGAAAGTTTTGAGTTGATGAAATTTATAAGTATTTGATACAGATTGCAAGTCTTATTGTTATTTATCTAGTTCCACTTGTACTGATAGCGCCTATTCTCGTGGTAACATACTATAGACAGTACTCATGGAACTGTTGTTGCATAGTTTTTAGTTCATAAGACATGTTGCTTTAGATAGGTCACCATGTATGATCGACTCTACATTGGAAAATAAAACATATATTAACTTAGTACACGATCTAAATACACTGTTATAATGCGTTCACTAAACTATATCTACCCATGACAAAAACGTCGAGTCAAAAGCAATAAATCAGGCCGGTTTTCATACGTGAACTCTATTTAAACACCACTGCAATTAGCACATTTCGCACATTTTATTTTTAACGATTTTCAGCACTCGAATGAAGTGGGATCTGTTATGACTGTTGATTTGTGTACAGGGGGGCCTTCCGAAGTTTTTGACACTGCATAATATTATTAACTTCCGATATTATAACAGTCAAAGAAGAGCTTGTAAATTTAGAAAATAAAGAGCTTGGAAAGAGCTTGGAAACTTTATTTAAATCTCCATTCTCCCTAAATATACATGTAAATGAGCTTGAAAGAAATTAGTGTTTAATATATTTGAATTATCGTAGAATTTGTAAAAGTTTTTAATTATGACAGAGGTAGATCGAGTGTAAAGTATTTTATTTTTAATATTACATACATATATAAATGTGATTTATACTGCATCCTATTCTTGCAAATATTTAATAGGCCATCTTTTTCAAAGAAGTGGAGAAAGAACGTAAGCCATACAATTTTTTTTTTATGGATTGTTACCCAAAATTGTACATTGGGAACATTGCGACGCCTGGCATTGCGTCGTGAGGTTTTCTTTCTTTTATACAAGACCAATAGTCTTAGATGGTAGGAATGTAATATTTTTTGAAAATTACATTATATCTTCTTTAGACGTTTAATTGTTGATTTCGAGAACTTAAGTGCAGGATTTTAATTGCGTTTAACGGAGTTTTTGAATTATTCACTAATATGAAGTCTGAGGAACACAAAAAAAAACACTAAACTAAAGCATATGTTACGTTCCCACGCGTAAAAAAACACTCTTTGCATATCTGTCTCACAAACGACCATTGTTATTAATTGTAATTTTTATTTCAGTGTTCCCCAGAGCTCATAAGCCTAGCGCGTTTATTTTTTAATAAAATTTTAATCCGGATCGGCGACTGCGAGGTCTATTTAATACATTTAAAATCTCTAGTTTTAGACTGAATTGAATTCGAAATTAACGGTATTAGGTTATGCGAGCGCCGAGTATAATTTTATTTTAATTAAACAACCCCAAAGAGTTGGGTAGATTAAATGAGTAATAGTTTATCGCTGCTACAGTTAATCCGGCAAAATTTATTACACACACTCATATAAGTACATGCATTCTCGTCGGTAAAAAAAACTTAATATGTTGGCGTAAAAAAATTGAAAATACATTTTCATTTTATTTTTGGTGGTTAAATAGAATGTTCATGGGAAAGCCACGCTATTTAAATCTCTACCTGGATTTTGAGATATGAACAAAGCACATACTTCTTCAATAAAAGTAAATTTTTTTTCGTTTGATTTAGGTATAAAAAAATCATTAATGTAAATTTTTGGTCTTATTATTATATGATATATACGAGATGTGTAAATTAAGTAATGAGACTGGCAACGTAACGCCCGATCTAACAACAATTGGAAGAGATGGAACTTGGAAGGGCGGTATGTTAACATGTAATGCACCTTCAGTACAAGTTTGAACTTGTTAGAGTCATATGTTTGTCTTTCGTGACTGTTTTCGTAAACCGGTAAACAGACTTTTGCTACAGACTTGGACACAGCGCAACGGATACTTTTGCAAAACTTCATCACGCCTACGAAGACAGTGTTTTTTCACGAGCCCAGGTTTTTCGGTGGTTTAAGGCATTATTAGAAGGAAGGGAGTCGATTGAAGATGAACCACGCAGCGGAAGGCCTTAATCTTCAAGAACCCATAAAAATATCGATAGAATACGGGATCTTGTGCGTTCAGATCGTCGGTTGACGACAACAATGATCGGGGAGGGGTTAAATTCGAATTACACCACTGTTATTCAGATTTTGTGCTTCCATTATTTGACTGAATAGAGTGAGTTGAAATTTGGATAATGTGTGTTTTGATACAACTTTTTGGATAATTGTAGTCTTGCTCCAAATTATTCTACATAATATTATTTTTTACACTAAAATTCATGAAGTTAAGCTAAGAAAAGGAACTTGGAAACAAACTCAATGGTATATCAATAAAAATTTTATGTAATATAGTAGTTCATAATCAACATAAAAAGCTGCACAAAATACTTAGAATACGGTTTTATTATCATAATTGACTGCTGAAGTGAAATATTGTTATAACGAACCTAAAATTACAAAGTACAAAAAATGTTGACAGTAAAAAGTTCTAACATTCTCACATTCTCCTTAGGAGAATTTTAGTTTTCAAACAATTCACAGATTCCACAATTTAAAATAAATACGAAAATGTGAGTTTTATACCACTTTTAAGATTTAAAATGGTGTAGTTCAACACGATGAACAAGATAGCGCCACTAACTCTATTTCGAAAAATTATGGATAATATGAGTTTTGCATCTGGACCCCTCATATATGTATACTGTTTATTGTTTAGGTATCTAAAGATATAAATTAAATAATAAATAAAATAATTATAAAATAAATTAAATAATAAATAAAAATAAAGATAAAAATTAAAATAGGTGTTTTTTTGCTTAGATTATTAAAATAAGTATAATAAACTATATATACTGAAATCAGGGAGATGCTCCCAATAGAATGTTCAATCAGAAAAAAACACATTTTTATTTATTACCCTTTTCTGCAAAACTATATCATAAAAAACTTTGTACCCTACAACTTTCGTAGTCAACGAAAGTTTTTTTATGTAAAGCAAACTAAAAAAGAGGGGGGTCCATTTATAATGAAACGCCCGGTACATATTTTACGAAAGGTAGTTTTTTTCCTGAAATGATTTACCGTCTACAGCATTGTATTATGTCAATAAAAACGAATCGATACGACAGCGCGGATATTATTAAAACGCATACATTTCCCAGACACCTCAACAGCTCCTCAGGATCCTCTGAATGAATTATAATTAGAGTTCGTGCGAGCGCGGAGTGTAACAGGACCGTAGTCAGTTTACGAATGAAAATGTTAATATGTTCACAGAAACTATGTTGCATCATAGCACATTATTAAATATTATTACTTATTACCATCACAGAGCCGACACTGTGCATGTCCTGCCCTTGACTCGTTGGCCGTCACAGCTCACAGCTGACTTGCATTACGAAAACTGCGCTAGCAACAGTCGCCGGTATTGCATCGCGTTGATACGTTTCGTTTTTACGTATTCGCCGTGTGTTGTATTCGCCGTGTGTTTAAATAACTTTATAAATATTATTAATTATTAGTTGAGGGGGAGAAGTGAATAAATTGAGGTAAAATGCCAAAGATGAAAAGAAATAGACGGGAAGTATTTCAAACGTTTGACAGTGATCCCAAGAGTTATAGGGACATACGTATCCAAGGCAATGATCTTGTTACGTGCTCAGTTTGCGCTACTGTAGAGTATCTGGCTTTCACTAATTGCTGATATTTAATAGCTTATTAGTTCCGCGCGAGGGCGCTGTTGTTCCGTGCTTGCAGGTTCGCCAGTGTGCACTCTGGCCGGTTTTCTATAGTCCATGGTCATCCTGTCGAATTTTGGATGAACGACGGCCATTAATTTTTCATTTCCTGTAGCTATTACACGCGTCGAGTCGTAGAATTGCATTTTGGCATCCATTAATTGGGATTTAAACGCTCGATCCGTTAATTAAATCTTGGCTGTGTTGAGGCATATATTTTCGTTTGGTTGAGTCGAGTTTCAATCTACATTTCTGTAGGATATAAAATTAGTTACAGGTAAGAAGCCATTTCTGTGTGTTTTTTTTGTATATGCTACCATGTGGCTGAAGTCCTATTTCGTGTAATTAATTTTTAGAGGATTGTTGTCTTCCAACATCGGACTAGTTGTACGTTGTGAACGTAGTTCTGAGGTTACCAGAATCTACACTAATCACGTTACCCCCCTTGACGCGTCACCTATTGATATTGCTGTACTGGGTGTTTGTGGAGAAGTGCCGTGCCCTCAGAGTGAGGTAATTAGTTTTCTTATGTGTTATTACACTGACTTTACATACGTAGTTTTGGGGTTAAGCTCTGGCCACTTAGAGGTGCCTTCGTCGTGTACAACCACTTTTTCTTTAGGGTCCTTGGTGAGGGTTCCTTGGTACGGGTCATTGGTCCTTGGTACGGATCCCGGAGTACAGGTTCCTTGTTAGGAGTTCTAAGTTGACGATCTCCAGAGTGTGGAGCTGTTGTGCCAAGTTTCGAGCGCTTGGTTCGAGGTTCTACACCCCCGAAGTAGGAATCCAGTGCAAGGCTTGCTGTACGTCCCCTTGCAGAGGATTGAACCCGAACTACGGAGGCACCCCTTTTTATAATTCCTTTTTTTTTTATTACAACAACTGTTCCAGTCACGTGAGTGTGTCATTCCGATTGAAATTTACTTCGCGTTATAATATAATATTGTTATTTTACATCACAGTCTACATATAGTTTGGGTAATGTATTACTTTTACGGCACTAAAACACTTATAACATTTTTGTACATAAATGTAAACCAACGGTAGCTACCTGCGGAGAGTACGCTGATATACTTTGTGGTTTTCTTTTGTTAAGGTTACATAGTTAAGGTTTTTTTTTGAGTATTTCGTATCGGTGTTAAGGCCGAATTACACCCCCTGTAACTGACTGTGCTGTTTCGTCTTAGTAAACGGTGTCTATTGGTGTTTAAAACACTGTGTTTTAATTGTCCTAGCCCCAGGGAACGAGAAAGATCTACTATCTAGTCTTTTTGCTCTTTGTTACGATCAAATTGAATAATATTTATTAACCACTAATCTGGGGTACAGTATGCCCTGAGAAGAGAGCTAGTTACATAAATAAAAGTCGTGGCACAGGACTACTTTCCGGGCAAAGCAAGTGTCACGACACTGAGTGGACCAGAGTGCCCCCTTTAGAGTCAATAATAACAAGACTCCAGCTGGAGTCCATATCAATCTTTTTTTGTACTATGTGTGAATGCATTATAAATTCTTCAGATAAAACTAAAGTAACAAGACATCTGAAAAACCATGCCTCGACCAGCGCCGACGACTCCGTATTTTTTCTATGAACTTTTTTCTTAGAGAAGCCTTTGTTGCAATCAATATTCCATTAAACAAACTAGAGAACCCCAAGTTACGTACGTTTTTAGAAAAATATAAGGACCGAAAAATTCCTCATGAATGTACGTTAAGACTTGCATATATGTCGATCGGGTTTACAACAATGTCGTGACATCAATACGCGAAGACATTGCGGACAATTTCATGTATTTTATTATAGACGAAGCTACCGATGCTTGAGGGATTCAGTAGCTATTTTTTTAATTGGTGCGTTAAAAAGTGACACTGCTAGTGACAGCCACCCCAACCTGACATGGGAACCTTGTCTCAACACTGACGTTTGTCGTGTAAGTGTTGCCATTGTTACGTGTACTATTTGGTAAAAATAGTACTATGTTGCTACATAATTTATGTCAACATATTAATATTTTCATTCGTTAACTGACTACGGTCCTGTTACACTCCGCGCTCGCACGAACTCTCATTATAATTACTGTTTCGCGACGAATTCCTCGAGTAGAGCTCCATTTCCGACCACAAATTATTATAAAATCATAAATCCTCTCCGGTGCATTAACTGACGTAGGGATCCGCCGCGATGTCTTTATTGTCTGAGCGGGATTCGAAATAATTGCAGTTCCGTGTACCCCCTTCCCGGAGTACGGCGGGGGCGTCCGTTCGTTTGCAGCTTTTTCAATCCGCCGCCGCCGCCGCCGCCGGGGCGAATCCGGGGGAATTGCAGTCGTCGGAATAAAAACTCGCGTGATTGGATTAAGTTTGACTTCCCGGGAATTATTGGTTGGCGTCATGCGATTCTATTAAACTTCGAATTCCTGCCGCGATGCTATAATGCCTGGATAGAAGTTCGACGGCTGCGACGTGTCACATGTTGCCGCGATATTCGGAAAGAACTTCGAGCATTGCAGCCGCTCTTGCGGGCCAACTCCAATATTTGAAAGTTGTTACAGTACAGGGTGATCGATCTATCATACAAAAATAATAATATAGCTTAATGACGCTACATGCCACAAAAATATAGCATAATGATAATAAGCGTTGGGGAGCTTCAATTTTTTTAAACAATGTGTTTTTATATTCACATTGTTTCAAAAGTTATGGTCGATTTACCGGTGAATTCCTCTATTTCAACATTTGAAATTGCATTTCCGACGCTATTGCTCGAGCACGAAAACCCCCCTATACCAAATGTGGCGTAAAAAATCATCCGCCATCTTGCATCCGCCATCTTGGATCCGCCATCTTGGATCCGCCATCTTGCATTTGCAGACCTGACTTCAGATTCGCAATCAGCGACCTCAAAAGCCCGCGTAATAATATATTGGTGAAAATTGGTTGAATTAAAGAAAATTACAATTTTTCAAGAAAAATCGATTTGAAATAGATTTTTTTTGAGGCTAGAAATAAGTGAGACATGCTGACTTAACTCAGGATATGGATTTTTTGTTCCGTGTCTTCATTTTTTAATAGACAATAAAATTGTATTTCCTATGTGTATGTATTTACTGCATTTAGTGCTTATGTGCATTGGAAGATGTCCTCAATGGTGTGAAATTTAGAAGTGGACTATTTGGTAGGCTGATAGTAAGTATTTTTATGAGGATGTTTTATTTAGATTTTGAGAATCGGACATAATTTTTGAAATAATGAAAATAAAAAAAAGAGTTACACAAAAACTCTAATTATTTTGATTCAAATAAACATTTAAAAATTGTTACAGACAGGGTGAGCGATTTATCATATAAAAATAATAATATAGCTTAATGATGCTAAGCGTCATGATGCCTCAAATTTTTGTAACAATATACCAACCTGTGTTTTTATATCCACATTATTTCAAAAGTTATGGCCGATTTTCCGGTGAATTCCTCTATTGTTACATTTGTAATTGTATTTCCGACGCTGTTGCTCGTTCAAGAGCTACATAATACATAAGTACATGTGTTTTATTTATAAAAAAGATAATATGTGACAATCCTCGTCAACCGCATCAAAGCTGCTACCAAAATTAGAAGCTGAGAACGTCTACTTTCAATAAATCCAATATGGCGGCAAGAAGCCAGAGAAAAATCGTATCGAAAATCGAAGTTAGATTTTCAAAATCCAAGATGGCGGATCCAATATGGCGGTCAAAAATCCAATATGGTGACCGAATTTTTGAGAATCAACAGATTTGCACCAAATTTGGTATACGGTAGTTTTTGGTGGTCTCTGATCACAAATCCGAAGTCAGATTTGCCAAATTCAAGATGGCGGATTCAATATGGCGGACGCATTTTTTAAAAATCAACCAATGTGCACCAAATTTGGTACATGAGGATTTTTGGGGTCGCTGATTACGAATCCCAGGTCAGAGATTGACGCACTATTGCATCAATGCCAACGAAAGTGCTCTCAACAAGAACGCCTTAAACTCAAAAATAGTCAAGCCTAATAATCCTGGAGTGGGTACTGGAATCTTCAGCGTAGAAATAAAAAACTAAAAACAAAATACTGTTTTTTTAAGCCTCATAATCAATGTTCTCAAAATTTGAGCAAAATTGATATATTCCTATTTCTCTGAAGGAGCGTGTTTCCGGCACGATTATAACTGAGTGGCTGGCCTTGTGCTTTACTAACCTACATCTTTCAACGTTTCCAGTAACTGTAGAAATTCTATCCATCCATAAGAATTGCATTTACAGTGGGACGTGTATCGTAAGTAGTTCTACCTTTGAAGTATTTACCTATACGGATTTAGTCGGATACCCATTTCAATAACTCAAACGCATACATACTGAAGCAATCGAGGACGTTTCTGAACAGATTTATTCTATCTGAATGCGTTTACCTGGAAATTTAATATTAGCTCTATATTTATATACCCTATGGTTCGCCTGTCAAAGAAATACATCCTTCATCAGTCTTTTGTAAAAACGTGCCCATGTTTGTTACATTTAAACCTATTAAACCATACATATACTCATATAAATATCTTACATATTTAATACTTAAAAATCCAAGTGTCTCTTAAGGTTGCATAAATACATTTCTTTAAAGTCATCAATAAAATCAATAATACTTCCATCTTCACTATACTGTAGAGCTATAAAACCTAGCAACTAACTGCCTTATTTACACTTTAAAAATGTTCACTTAATTTTTAACACTACATAAACTGAAAAACATGAGAACCAAACCTGCACCAAAAAAGTTTTATATACGGAGTGTCCCATTTAACCTGACATATCGTAATATTTTGAAAACTACACATCGTAAGTTTTGTTGAAACAATTGTTTTCATTCGTGATAGATAGCGTAGAATTTTTTCACGAAACTAACTTTAGCCGATTACACCGACGAGGACATAGTAGTTTTTTGTTCCTTTCGGGGATCTGAAATCAATGTAATTCATGTACTTAAAACAAAACATGATTAATAAGAACACTTTAAGTAATAGATCGTATAGAATAATGCATCTAAAAAATTCACAATCATACTGTGTGATTTCTGCTTTGTACCAAGCACCTTAACATTCTTGATTGAACTTCTGAAGTACAAGCCTTTTGAGCTTGTAATGGACTGATCTGGCGAACTGCTGTTCTTAACTTTCGTTTCAGTTCTTCGTTTGTATTAATGGGATTTGAAAATACATGATTTTTAAATGGCCCAACACGTAGAAGTCGAGTGAAGTCAGATCAGGAGATCTAGGTGGCCATCTCCATGGTCCGTTACGCCCAAACTAACGATCTTCGAGGTTCTTAAGTTCTTGCCAACATCATTAGTTTAATGTTATAGTATACTCGTAGAATATTACAGCAGCTTCTTCCCCTGTAATAAGCTTTGGCGATATTTTGGCCGTTAATATAAAAAAAGTTCAAAATATCTGGGTATATCGAGGTAAAAAATTACTATTCTCATTTAAAATTTCAAGTTGACCTTTAAATAACCTTGACGGTCATGGTCAATGTCAAGTTAAAGGTAGTGATAAAGTTCATTTCTCAAAACTAGGTAACCTTTATATAAGTAGCTTCTCAATTATTAATAAATTTAAAATTCTGACTACGCGAATGGATTCTTCGGAAAAAAAGTAACAATAAAACCCTGAATTTGTTTCTTCATATTATAACAATAAATAAAATATCAGACATTCTTAAAAGAGACCAAAATCTAAGAATCCCCCTGTAGCACCAAATCTGATCGCGATAGCCGTGATCAATTTCGTTTCACAAAAAAAAAATAGCCAGGGACTGCTGTATCAGATTTCTGATATCTCCTACACTTTCCGAGGTTCCATGTAAAAACACCTAAAATGGTCCACCCTAAATGGTCCAAATATATCAACAACACCTAAAATGGTCCAAATATATCAACAGTCATAAAACCCGCTGATAAACAAAGGGCGACCCGGATTTTCGCCTGTTTAGCCACCCTCGAAATCTAACTTCAAATGTATGCCAAGTGATGATAAGTTTATGATAAGACTTTAATCGTCCCGAAGTTTCAGATTGCGGCTGCATTATATTCTTGAGATATTGGAGTTCAAAGTTGGGATTTTTACATAGGCTTGCAATCCATTACTGTTGAACTTATCATTACAAACCCGAATAATTTTTAATTAAAATTCAGTTCTTATTTCAGAACTTCATTTTTCATTTTTCAGACATAACATTAATTCTGAGATATTTAAAAAACAATTCAGATAAAAAATATAATCAGACATGTTCCGGCTATCACATATAATTTTTATTTTTCATTCAAATAATACATTTTAAAGGCTTATCGAAATTGTGCTTATTTTCAGGAATACCTTGATATTTTATACTTTTAGTGTATTTTTTCTTTCTGTTTTCTTTTTTTCAAATGTTCAAAAATATATTCTTTACATTCTGAAATAATCACCCTGGTTTTTACGAGCCCAAAAAAGGCCAACTTTGACCTCCAGTATCTCAAGAACCAAATGAAGCCTCGACCTGACATTTCGGGTTGACTAAAATCTGATCATAAACTATACAGGACCACAAAAAAAAGTCCTGATACAGAAAGGTGAAGTACCTTCTGGTACGTTTTTCGGTGTGCTAAAAACGAATCTCAAGTCAGAACTGACCCATCACCCTTAGATTTCGACCCAGCACACCCTAGCACCCCCCCAAATGGTCAAGTTTTCACATCATATAAAAATTCAAAATAAATATCTCATTCTACGTTTTCCGGTGTGCTAAGAACGAATCTGAGGTCATAATTTACCCATCACCCTTAGATTTCGCCCCATCACCCCCCAGAATCCCCCCCCCCAAAAGGTGAAAATGTTAGTTTATATAAAAATTCAAAATAAATGTCTCATTCTACGTTTTTCGGTGTGCTAAGAACGAATCTGGGGTTATGATTTACCCATGACCCTTAGATTTCGCCCCATTCACACTGCTGGAAACTCTTCTAGACGGACGAAATTTATCAGTAGCCATAGCAAGGCAAATTATATAATTTCATTATGATGCTTCCCATAAACCTAATTTAGACCAACTGTAACGTTTGAGTGTTTTGCCGAAAATTCAAGGATGATGGGTTAATTAAAAAAAAATTTCACCGTATTCAATTTTAACACAGGTACCTTAGGTGACGATTGGTTTGAGGCCCGTGGTAGTTTTGTTTCTTTTCATTCAGGTGCCAAAATACAGTGAGATATTAATACAGTGAAATTTTAAAACCGCCGGGGATGAAGGGGTTTGCCGCGGTGCCGGGGGAGATAGGAAAATTAAAACTACTTTTTATTTGCCATATTCGGTTTCAGTACCCCAAAAAAGTAGAATGAGTTATTTATTTTGAATTTTTATATAAAGTAAAATTTTGATCCTTGGGGGGGGGGGGGGGGTTCTGGGGGTAGCTGGGGTGTAACCTTAGGGGCATGAGTAAATTCTGACCTCAGATTTGTTCTTAGCACATCGAAAAACGTAGAATGAGATATTTACTTTGGATTTTTATATGACGTAAAATTTTGACCCTTTGGGGGATGCTGGAGCGAAATCTAAGGGTGATGGGTAAATCATGACCTCAGAATCGTTTTTAGCACACCGAAAAACGTACCAGAAGGTACTTCTCCTTTCTGTATCAGGACTTTTTTTTGCTATCATTTGGCAGATATTTGAAGATTTCGAGGGTGACAAAACAGGCGAAAAATAGGTTATATTTGGGGCCGCTCTTTCGCCTCTGGAATAGCAACCTGAGTAACACCCAACCCTGCCTACCAAAAAGACAAGACTTCAGCAAGGATAATTCAATTTCTTTGGTTCTCATCTTGTTCGCGAGAGCCTGCTGTCCTAATTAGTCTGCTACAAACCGTATCCTTATCGCTATCAGAATAGACAATCAACTTTCACTTCCACCCAAACGAAGCCTCTTCAAAACACCCAAACACCTCCACAATATCCAATAATCGAGTAATCCTCGTCCGATACACGAGGCATACAAATAATCGGGATACTGCATTAATAAAAATCCATTAGCGAGGGAAAGTTTTCTGGAAGCGAATAAACAAAGTAAAACTTCCTTACGCGCCTGTAAAAGTTACTTATCTCTTCGTCGGCCCCCGCGACCGTCTACCCCTCACCTCATCCCCTCGGCATCGCGAACGGCGAACAAACAGATGGATACAGAATAGACCAAAAAGTATTTAAAAGCATTCCGAGATTAAACAATTAAGATAAAACATCGCCGGGCCAGGATCGCCGTCTTCGAGTTTTAGACAATAAGCCGATGCTGTGTCTGCGATATAGGAGTTAAGCCCTTGGCCAGCGGCGTAATCATAGTTTGATTTTGAGAGGGGGCAGGGGTTAGCACAGGAAAGGAGGTTACACAGGTCCTCATTAAAAAAAAAAACTTGATTTAATATATTCAAATGTCACAAAATATACCTACGAGGTGTATAAATTAAGTAACTAGACTGTTTCTTTTTTATTTTTTTTTATTCAAATACAATTACAATTTAGTATTGTCTACTTCAAAATAACTTCCTTGGGAAGCCACACAACGCTAGAGACGATTCATAGCAGTGCTGGAACTATGGAACTATGGTATCAAAATGATGACCCACCCTTGAGGTGATTTTTCAATTTCGGGAAGAGAAAAAAGTACTTAAGAATAAGGAGGCTGAGGAGTCACAGGAATGTTTTTACTGACTAAAAAAACTCGTTTACTGAAATGACTGTGTGACAAGGCACATTGTCGTGATGCAACATTCAGTTGTTCTTGATGTTTGGTCTCACAAGCATGATATTGTTTCGAAGTTTTTTTAAGAATTTCTCTGTAAAAGTGTTGATTTGCTGTTTGGCCTGGAAGCACAAACTCTGTGAACAATTCCCTGACTAGCAAACAATCAAATTAGCATGTATTTGATTTTCGACTTTTCATTCTTGCTTTTTTGGGTCTTGGACAGCTTGAAGTGTGCCATTCCACGCTTTGGCTCTTGGTTTCCGGGTCGTACTCAAACACACAAGTCTCATCACCAGTAATGACACGTTCCATAAAATGGGGAACAATTTCAATCGATTCCAAAAAGTCAAGACACATTTCTCTCCTAATGTCTTTTTGTTCCTGCGAAAGGTTCGTTAGTCAAAATCTGATGAACAGTGGTGTGATTCAAATTTAACTCTTCCTCGATCATTTCTGTCGTCAACCGACGATCTGAACGCACAAGATCCCGTATTCTATCGATATTTTCATCGGTTCAAGAACAAGCAAGACTATTAAAAACCTACTTGTGTGGCCAATATTCGAACAACTCGCACAGAGAGATGATTTTAAAGCTGATAACTAGGAAAAAAAACTGGACATTTTCCACGAAACACCGAACTACTACACTTTTCTCGACGCGCGTTTCGCCAACCAAGTTGGCATCTTCAGATTAAAACTAAATTCTAGCCTACACATTTACACTGTTTATACTAAATTTGTTGCCACGGTTCACTGAACCGTAACTGTCTTTGTTTATCAGAGCAAACAGTGGACTGGTGGGTATCGGACCAACCGTTACACTTAATGAAAGTTTAGGAATCATTAAGTGTAACAGTAGTATGAATAAGGACAATGGTCCGATACCCACCAGTCCACTGTTTGCTTTGATAAACAAAGACAGTTACGGTTCAGTGAACCGTGACAACAAATTTAGTATAAATAGTGCAAGTGTGTAGGTTAGAATTTAGTTTTAATCTTCTCCTGAAGGTGCCAACTTGGTTGTCGAAACGCGCGTCGAGAAAAGTGTACTAGTTCGGTGTTTCGTGGAAAACGTCCAGTTTTCTGTTTCTACGCCGAAGGTTCCAGTACCCACTCCAGGATCACTGATAACTAGGGTCCGAAAACCATGTGTGCCATAACGCAGGGTCGGCGCTATACAACTCTATGATAATTAACGTATAAACCGCATATCTTGCCTGTGTATACGTACGCCACTGACCGATCCTGGTCGTACCCTATCCATACATTAGAACCACGTTTATCCGAGGTCTGGTCATTACAGATCCTCTGATCCTTCTTAAATACGCCACTGTGCTTAACCCAAGGGGAGGGGGATCTCACTGCACATTAGTCAGAGTTGACGGAGACGTGTCTAGCAGGCACTTTACACTCTGCGAGCGCCGAACTATCCGTTCTTAACTTATTTTATAGTCTCTTGACTGGAACGCGTACGGAACGGCACCCGGGACATGTTCCTCGTTATTCATTGGCCAGATTTAGATGACGATATCGGGTTGACGTCAAACTTCAAGGCGTCTCTGTTCTGAGCCGTCTGTGGTGTTTATCTCGTGCCTTGACGAAGAACAATGCTGTCTTCTTATTAATTACAAATTATTGACTGTTGTAAAGTACAGTTGCACAAACGAACGTCAAACTTTAAAACAAAAAACAAAAGATGAAAAAGGATATCAAGGAACATACATCAAAATAATGTGAACATGTACGCTTGAGCTCATCCTTTACTTTCATTATTTTGTACCAATTTTTCTCTTTATCTTCACTATCTTTTAGATGATACACAGACAATTTTCAGGCATCGGTACGGCGTCACTTCAAAATTAAGAACATAGTTCTTCTAAACACAGCCTTAAGTTTCCCATCAGAAGTGGAATACCTTGGCGTAACCTTTGATTCCAAACGAACCTGGAACCTGCAGTTGGACAGGAGAATGAAGAAGCTTACATCTCATATGGGCAGTGCCGCAGAACCTTAGTAAAAACCTGGGATGTGGAACCCAGTATTTGTTACCCACTGGATGTATATTGCCATCAATCGAGGTGTGTAAATTAAGTAATAAGACTGAATATCACTAATTAAGTGATACGACTGATGAGAAAAAAAATATTCGAATATAATTACAATTCACTATTGTCTCCTTCGAAATTACTTCCTTGGAAAGCCACACAGCACTGGAGACGGTTCTTCCATTCCTCATAGCAGGGCTGGAACTCATACACTGGATAGCCTTCAGCTGGTCAGTTGCAACCGTTTGAATGTTTTGTCTTTTGAATGATCCCAAAATGACGTCTGCTGAGGTGATTTTTCAATCTCGTGAAGAGAAAAATTTCATTTTTTCGGGGAAAAAAAAGGACTCAAGTCCGGTGAATAAGGAGGCTGAGAAGCCACGTGAATGTTTTTACTGGCTAAAAACTCGTTTACTGAAATGGATATGTGACATTGTCGTGATGCAACATCCAGTTGTTCTTGATGCTTGGTCTCACACGCATTACCCTTTTTTTAAGTTTTTCAAGAATCTATCTGTAAAAGTGTTGATTTACTGTTTGGCCTAGAGGCACAAACTCTTTGTCGACAATTCCCTGGCTATCAAAAAAAGTAAATCAACCTGCATTTGGTCCTCTACTTGCTTGTTCTTGCCTTTTCGGGTCTTGGAGAGCTTGAAGTGTGCCATTCCACGCTTTGGCGCTTGGTTTTCGGGTCGTACTCAAACACCTAAGTCTCATCACCAGTAATGACACGTTCCAAATGGGGATCATTTTCAATTGATTCCAAAAAGTCAAGACACCTTCCTCTCATATGTCCTTTTGAACCTGCGATAGGTTTTTGGAACCATTTTTGAGCAGATTTTTCTCATCCCCAATTCGTTATAGTCAAATTCTGATGAACAGTGGTGTGATTCAAATTTAACTTCCCCGATCATTCTTGTCGTCAACCGACGATCTGAACTCACGTATTACATCGACATTTTCATCGGTTCTTGACGATGAGGGCCTCCCGCTGCGTGCTTAATCTTCAATCGACTCTCTTCCTTCTGAGAGTGCCTTAAACCACCGAAAGACCCTGGGCTCTTGAAAAAACACTGTCTCCGTAGGCGTGTTGAAGTTTTGCAAAAGTATCCATTACGCTGTGTTCAAGTGAAACAAAACTCACTCAAAATGTCACTCATTTTTAAAACATACTAAAAGAAACTGATTTACAACAACAACTGATGAACAAATTTGAATTCAAAAGCCAACGTTAGGTGTTACGTACGTTTGGAAGTTTTACCACAATTTAAAACTGTTTTCTGTGTATTCTGTCCAGATGCATTATACCTGGTGTATTTTTTTAGCGATAAAATGCCTACCCCTGCGAATCTCTCGTATATTTCCATTTAAATGGTCCGATAGGAAAATAATGCTTGATTTGTAGCGGAGTGTATAAACACTCACGTCCGACCAGTTCGCTTTTTCGTTTTTATTGCCCAGACACCGCGGGAAATCCTCTGTACATGCACGCAAACATAAAAGATAACGTACCGATATTGTTATTAATATTACTCTTCCACAGTTGCCGACAATGGGAATTTTCAATGGAGGCGGCGCCAAAAAAAATAAAAAACAAACTACGACGACAGTTTCGGCCCCTTTCGGGAAGTCCGCCCCGGTTCATCGATTACGGATTCCGAGTTTGGGAAGAAACTCGCGACGCGCGCGATAAATTTCGGTAATGCTTTCATATGTCGACTGTCAATAAACAATCGAAGATAAACTATTATTGCCATAGTTCGGGATTTATGCGTCGGACACAATTGCCAATAAACATGGCGCTGCCGGGCCTTGGTGTTCACTAGTGAAAAACTATTAATTCTGTGCCTGTGATGGAGGCGATGTATTTTCTTTCTAGATTTCCCTATGCGAGGTTTTTTCAATTTTCCTCTTCCAAAAGATGCCAGAAGATATCGTCACTATTGTGTAAATAATATTTCCAAAAAAATATACAGTGTCCTCCGTAATGTTGGAACCATATCAGAATTTTTTTTTAATATTAGAGTTTGCACTGGAATTTTTTCAAAAATTTTTGAGCAAATTTTTGGATTTTGCAAATAGTCAATTTTTGCAAAATTTAAAAAATTGCTTAAAACATTTTCCTCTTCCAAAAGATGCCAGAAGATATCGTCATTATTGTGTAAAAAATAATTCCAAAAAATATACAGTGTCCTCCATAATGTTGGAACCATATCAGAATTTTTTTTTAATATTAGAGTTTGCACTGGAATTTTTTTAAAATTTTTGAGCAAATTTTTGGATTTTGCAAATAGTCAATTTTTGCAAAATTTAAAAAATTGCTTAAAACATTTTCCTCTTCCAAAAGATGCCAGAAGATATCGTCATTATTGTGTAAAAAATAATTCCAAAAAAATATACAGTGTCCTCCATAATTTTGGAACCATATCAGAATTTTTGTTAATATTAGAGTTTGCAGTGGAATTTTTTTCAAAAATTTTTGAGCAAATTTTTGGATTTTGCAAATAGTCAATATTTGCAAAATTTAAAAAATTGCTTAAAACATTCTGAAAAAATCCAGTGCATTCTTTGAAAGAATTTCAAAAATTCTTTCAGTGAAAGCATTAATTCAGTGGAATTTTAAGAACTTTTTATTCTTGACAATTTATTGTAAAAATGCATTGTTTTCGAGAAACAAAATTCTAAATTTCGATACTAATTTGATTTTTAGCAATTTTTTCTCGAAAACAATGCATTTTTACTATAAATTGTCAAAAATAAAAAAATTTCAGAATTTTTTAAATTTTGCAAAAATTGACTATTTGCAAAATCAAAAAAAAAAAGTGGATTCATTGAGTGATTTTAGGTACTTTTTATTCTTGACAATTTTTTGTAAAAGTCCATCATTTTCCAATAAAAAATTCTTGAATTTTTACGCAAAAATTTTGCAGTTCAGGCGCCATTTTGAACGCATAAGGCAAAAAATCGATTCGTAAATCACGCAAGTATACTTAAAGTTCAAACATTTATTCCACCGGTTAGTGAGGTTCCAGATCCATTGCAGACCGGAAACCCCTTGAAAATTTGATTAAGATAAATGCGCAAAAAATCTTGTTTTTTTTTTTAAAAACTGCTTTTTTTTCAAATTTAATAATTTTTTGGAGGAATTTCATGGACACCATCAGAAAGGGCACGTCTTAAACTTCAAAAATATTTTCTGGCAAATTATAATATACTATATAATCTGTCAAATCTGTCAAATTTTTCTGTCGCAAATAGTATTAGTTATGAGGCGCTGAAGAGCGATGTACCGGGAGTGGCGTTTTCAACCCAAACGGGTTAACACGAAACTACTACTTAAAAATAACAAACAATTAATAAATCACTGTAAAAAAAGAACTTAATATGAAAAAAAAAACAGTAATGGCCATGGAATGCCATTGCAAGCTGCATAAACATTACATCTCTGAGGGACTTGCTTCATTTTCCATGCATTTTTCAGTTCGATGGTTAAATTCCCTGACAGAACTTAGTAAGAACTGTCTAGGAATATTTGTACATATTTCTCTTACAACATTTTTTAAATGATCTACAATTTGAAAATGCCTCCTTTTGTACACTTGTTCCTTTAAATATCTCCAAAAGAAAAAGTCCATTATAGTCAAATCTGGGGAACGCTGTGGCCAAGAAAATTCTGAAGATGTTTAGAAATTCTCTGACTTCAGCAGTAGAGTGAATTGCCGCTCCGTCTTGTTGAAACACCAAATGGGATCTTTCACTCAACGGCATTTCATCCACAGTTGCTGCAATTTCGTGAGAAAATGTAAACAAAATATATGGCGATTTCCGATGTATCCAATGAATATAATGTTTATACAACACTCAATGCATATTTTTCCTATTGCGTAGGGTAGGTACATAAAAGCAACAATTTTAATTAATTATTTAATTTGCATGTGCATAAAACACTTATAGCGCGAAGCTGCACCGCCCTAATACTGCAAAGTTAATTACAATAATGCAGTCCAGGACAAAGGTATCTGGCTCAAACCGGCTTGTATTGTTTAGACGAGCTTTATTTGCTCTTCGGTTTAATTTTTAATAAAGACGCGAGAAAAGAGACTCGGTGTTTAATAAATCTTTATGATAATCTTCTTAACTCAATACTGTCCTTACAAAGAAAGCAATATGGAAGGAGACGAAATTAGTTGATTCTTTTTTCTTTATTTATACAAGCATTCCGTATTGCAGACGGAAGTTATTACTTCAAATGTAGTACCAAGTCGAATACTGTTTGCTAAGATTTTCTTAATTTAACAGACACACTCATTGAGAAACAGTTATAACTAGATCTTCCAAGTCTCGAGCAACAAACAAGACCGGACTCCAGGTCCTTATTACTACAGAAAATACATTGTAATATATTGCTGAATATTTAAATTGACAAGAAAATGGCGACCAAAATGTAAAAACAAAAGAATTATCAAGAGATCAATCTGACAAGGCATCTGACTCGTTCACAGACCGGTACCGATAACGAAAATTTATGACAATGTACTTTTCTAAGGTGTCTGTAATAAGACTGCGACGCTTATCTTATCACTCGTACATATTTTTGTATCTCTTCACATAACAATATTAAATTCTGTTATTTTATTGTATTGCTCTGAGAACAATAGCACCAACATTTTTCAGGAATATAACTTTCTGTGAGGTAATAATATTCTGTTTTTTGGGGTCACTGAGTTAGAATCTACTATTTATTTAACGTCTAAAATACGTCTAAAAATCTCTTTTCAATCCGATAAAAGAAACCTGGCTAGCCCATATATATTTTCTGTATTACTGTATTATTATTGTTGCTTTCCTAACATACGTGTATTAGGAAAATAACTAGCAATTTAGCAATCCTTTTTTGGGTCTACGTTCTTCGCAATTCTCCGCAATTCTCCAAGAATTGTATACTTTCTTAGGGGTTGTGGAAAAAAACAATTCCACAAATGTTTCAGTTTAAACTTACATTTTACTGCTGTGAATGTGGTTTCTTAACTCAAGTTAACTTTTAAAAAAATAACCATAAAAAATATCTAGCCAATTGAATAATCACGTGAAGTGACTTTTGTGAATCCATTTTCATGTACTTTAGTAAACAGGATGTTTATTGAATGTTATTTTCAACATTTGTTTTGGTAGAAGTTGGGATCTGTTGCAATTCGCGGTAATCAGACATGTTGGCACGGTGAATATTTAAATCGTCGTTATCTAAATTGGAAAGTCACCAGTTGAAAAGCGTAAAGAAACATTTGATATATATCTCGAGTAATTTAGAGATGGGCACGTTGATGCTGGGCGGTTAGGTTTAAATTCGTATTGCAATATTTTACAGTGTGCAAAATTTTTGAAAAAGTTACGTATGCGTCAAAATTTATTCTGGTAGTCCTTGACCTGTAGAACAAAAAGCTCAGTGGGCACTAACAAGTATAACACCGATTTAAATGAACTTTGCACACTCAGAGAATACTAAAAAATATTGAACATCTGTTTTTTTTCTTCCGGAATATTCTTTTTAGGGGTAGAAACCACCCCTAAAAGGTGGTAAAAGCAAGAATCACCGTAAATGAAATTAAAAAATACCAAAATATGTTACAACATACAGTTTAATATGATTTATAATTTAATAACATGTATTGAAGTACATATAAAATTTTTATTTCCAAAATCTTAAGTGACTTGCACTTCTTTTCTTGGAGACGTCTGCAGTCTGCAAAAGAACGTTTGCAAATCTTACAAAAAGCCGTACAACAAATACCCAAATTGCTTATTAAACTAAATAATTACATTCAGAGTTAAAAAAAAATTTTTTTTGTGTACTTGTCTAGATAATGTAATCTCCTCCTAATGTAATAGCCTCCTTATTCGCCTGACTTGACCCTTGTGACTTTTTTTCTCTTTCCGAGATTAAAAAATCACCCCAAGGGACGTCATTTTGAGACCATAGAAAACATTCAAGCGGCTGTAACCGACAAGCTGAAGGCTATTCCAGTATATGAGTTTCATCACTATCTCCAGCGCTGTACGGCTTCCCAAGGAAGTTATTTTGATTGAGACAATACTGAATTGTAGTTCTATTCGAATAAAAAAAGTTAAAAAACCAGTCTCATTACTTAATTTATACACCTCGTACGTTCACACATACATATAACCATCGATAGACATATAGATGTACAGTAGCTACGGACCACTGCAAATGTTGTATTTACATACTTATATTTAACTGTTAATATCAATGAGATTATTTACTTATTATTGAAATAAGACAAAATTAATGTCAACAATACACCTCTACCTCAAATATTAAAAATATCATTTAGATATTGAACTCAGAAATTTATATCATATTTCAGATTGTACGCACAAAGAATACTTTCATAAAATGGTGTGAAGGGAACTAAGAGTCAGAAAATTAATGACCACTGAGATATATCCATTACCATATATCCGATTACTGTAAGAGTTTTAACACTACATAAAACTCGCAACCAAGTCTTTTCTATGTCATGATTGAAAAAAACACACACACACATAACACAATATAAAATTCTCAAATCAAGAACTACTTTAAGGATATTTCTAAAATCTTTCACAGTCTCAGTTGATACACCCATTATTACAAAAATAAGATTATGCTGTCTCCATGACACCGGAAAATTGTGCAGTTCGAAATGTAATCTACTGCAGACAGTTTAGGCTACTTGTCCACCGATTTAGTTTCATGCAGTCTTTGTTTCAGTTCATAACTCCAAGTAAGTCTTAGTCGGAATTATATTAGTTGCTCTCGTCGCTGATATTACAATATTAATGCTTCAGTGAAGTTAGATATTAATATAGCTGATAACGGACGTCTAGAGAGTTGTCTAGAATACGTACTTCGCATACCTTGATCACTGAAGTGGCAGAAATTAATATAGAAGTGAAAATGACTCTCAGGCATAAAATACATAGATTTGTTAATAGAAACACAGTCGTATATTACAAAAATCACATTTATTTAGTAAAGCAAAACGTTTTTAGTAAAAGCTTTAGAACGGTTTCGGTCGGTTTCCATTTAACATTAGAACGAGGCCTATGCGAGGGTAGAGGTGTAGGGTCGAGGTGTAGGGTAGAGGTGTAGGGTAGAGGTGTAGGGTCGAGGTATCTTTGAATAGCTTTTTTGAAAATATAAAGGGGGATAGCCACTGTGGCAGTCGAAAAAGTAAGCGATTTTCGGGAATTTTTTCACCGGGATAATTAAGGAATATGAGGATCGGGGTTTTTTATTTTATTAAGTTTATATTCAATTTGGTTTATATATTTTTTTATTGAAAAATATTAAATAGTTACAAAGTTATGAGCCTTGCTGTAGAGTCTTAAAAAAAAATTCTCCGTCCATGGTGGCATCGATTTTTGGAAAACGGGTTATCTGAAATAAAAAAAAAACAATTTTCATTATGCGTTGTATGTAGCCGATTTTTTTTCTGTTCATTTATCACAAAATGGCGACTTTTTTTGCATTGCATGCAAGTCTTAAAAAATAGTAAAAAACAAAATTTTCAAAATTGGCTACGCTTTAGCTATTGCAAAGGCGAAAACAAAAACAAAAAAAAGTTTAAAACCGGTTGATAATTGCTCGAGTTATTGATGCGACCAGTTTGAAAAAAGTCGTTTTGAGAACAACGCGTTTAAAGTTTTCAGTCCATTTTTTTCACCTACCATTCATGTATCTTCTAAAATATTTATACTTACATCAAACTATCGAGTCCTGGGCCTGATGGTTCTTCCTCTATATCTCCAGTGGTATAAAAGTTCTTTTCTTCGATGTCAAATTCACCGTTCTTAAACTTTCGAAACCACTAACAACTTCTCTCACTTAAGGCAGCCTCACCATATGCTTCAACAAGCAATCGATATGCCTCAGTTGCAAATTTCTTCAAACCTGGCTTGAAGAGTCCTAAACAAATTTCTCAACAAAAAATTTGGCTCAGTTTGGCCATTTTCCCGTTACCTAGAAGGCTTCAAAAAATGGTTTTTCCTAAAATTTCACAATCATTTCCAGACATCTGGGAAAAAAAACACACGTGTTCTTGGCTCATACTCAATAGAGTATATGGCTATCCCCAAATTGTCCATTTTTTCATTTCAATGGTCCAAAAATTGGCCGAAACCCAAAATTGCAGGAAAGACCGAAATTCTGGAAAAATTCACACGTCTCCCTTCTAAGGCGAATAGACAATTTTTTACAGTTTGACCAAAAAAAAGAACAAATCGGAAATAGTCGCCTTAGAGCTTGTATTCGGAAAAAAATTTCAAAATCGTCCTTTTTGGTACGATTATACTTTGTTCAGTATAATTCAAGACACTCAGTATTTCAGAATTTTTGAAGACGATTTGGCAATCTCACCGATTAGCCATTTTCTGAACCCCCCCAAACGAAATAACGTCAACAGGTTCAGGAATTTTTTTTTGCAAAACCTCAGAATTTTCGGTCTTTCTTGTAATTTTGGGTTTCTGCCAATTTTTAGAACATTGAAATGAAAAAATGGACAATTTGGGGACAGCCATTTTGGCGCAGACTCTATTAAGTATGAGCCAAGAACACATGTATTTTTCCCAGATGTCTGGAAACGATTGTGAAATTTTAGGAAAGACCATTTTTTGAAACCTTCTAACGGGAAAATGGCCAAACTGGGCCAATTTTTTGTTAAGAAATTTGTTTAGAACTCTTCAAGCGAGGTGTGTAATTTTTTTCATAATTTTTGGAGCCATTTTCGAATTTTTGAAAAAATGGCCAAATTGAAAATGGCCAAAAAGTGACTAAAAATTCTGAAAAAATAGGCGTGCTTCTTCAATGAATCTGAACACTTTTTGTTCTCTAAACTTTTGCCCCAAAGTTCTCCAGGTTTGAGTAAAAAAATTATGAAAGTTTCCCCTGACAATGTGTCCTTTTGACCGAGATATTTGGACACCCCATGTTGGAATCAATTTTTTCTAAGTACATAAATTTTCAGTACAACTCTCAAATGCACTTTTCCCGCAGTTTTCTGTCGAAAGAAAAATTTTTTCCAGTCAAAAATCATGTTACAAAAAAATTTTGACCTGAAAAATCGTGCTCTTTTCAATTTAAATGGCCAAAACGAATTTTTTTGGTGCCATTCGAAAGAGCATCCCCTTAAAAATACTCGGAAAGGCATTTCCCGATTTTTTTCCATCGCTTCTTGTACTTGGCACGTTGCTAAAGAGAGGATATACAAAAACTGTAATTTTGACGTTAAAGGGTTAAATGGGACACCCTGTACGGGGGGGGGGGGGGGGAGGGGAGGGGGGGGGGGGGGAGGGGGGGGGGGGGGGGGGGGGGGGGGGGGGAGAGGGGGGGGGGGGGGGGGGGGGGGGGGGGGGGGGGGGGGGGGGGGGGGGGAGGGGGGGGGGGGGGGGGGGGGGGGGGGGGGGGGGGGGGGGGGGGGGGGGGGGGGGGGGGAGGAGGGAGGGGAGGGAAAAGAGAAAAAAAAAGGGGGGGGGGGGGGGGGGGGGGGGGGGGGGGGGGGGGGGGGGGGGGGGGGGGGGGGGGGGGGGGGGGGGGGGGGGGGGGGGGGGGGGGGGGGGGGGGGGGGGGGGGGGGGGGGTGGGGGGGGGGGGGGGGGGGGGGGGGGGGGGGGGGGGGGGGGGGGGGGGGGAGGGGGGGGGGGGGGGGGGGGGGGAGAAGGAAAAAAAAAGAACCCCCCGGGGGGGAGGGGGGGGGGGGGGGGGGGGGGGGGGTGGGGGGGGGGGGTGGGGGGGAGGGGGGGGGGGGGGGGGGGGGGGGGGGGGGGGGGGGGGGGGGGGGGGGGGGGGGGGGGGGGGGGGGGGGGGGGGGGGGGGGGGGGGGGGGGGGGGGGGGGGGGGGGGGGAAGAGAGGGAGAGGAAAAAAAAGAGGGGGGGAGAAAGTGGTGGGGGGGGGGGGGGGGGGGGGGGGGGGGCGGGGCGGGTTGGAGAAAAAAAAAAAAAAAAAAAAAAGAAAAAAAAAAAAAAAAAAAAAAAAAAAGGGGGGGGGGGGGGGGGGGGGGGGGGGGGCGAGGCCAAGCCCCCGGTGGGGGGGGGGGGGGGGGGGGGGGGGGGGGGGGGGAGGGGGGGGGAAAAGAGGGGGGGGGGGGGGGGGGGGGGAAAAATTTTGTTTTTTTGTGTGGGCGCCCCCACCCCCCCCCACACCCCCCCCCCCCCCCGGGGGGGGGGGGGGGGGGGGGGAGAATTTTTTTTGGGGGACAAGCGGGGCCCTTTTGTTTTAAAAAAAAAAGGGGGGGGGGGGGGAGCCCCAAAGCGAAAGCGGAGAGAGGAGTGTGGGGGGGGGGATTCTTTCTTTTCGAGGGGGGGGGGGGGGGGGGGGGGGAATTTTTTTTTTTTTTTTTAAAAAACCGCCGGGGGGCCCGCCCCCCCCAAAAACACCCAAAATTCTTTTTCTTCACCCCGCCGGGAGGGGGAAGAAATAGGGATTTTTGGTTTTTCGAGAAATTTTTTTGGGGGGAAAGGGGGGGGGGGGGGGGGGGGTTTTTTTTTTCCCCCGGCCTTTGCTTTTGGGGGAATACCCCAAAAAAACATGGAATTTTGCCCACCCGGTACACGGTGCGATTTGTCAACTCGCCGGTGCGCGTCGTTCGGCACACACGTGGGCGTCCGAGCCAAACAAGGCCCCCCGGGGGGCGGCCATGCCTCGACGTGATGGGAATCGGCCGCGGATACTCCGAATGGGACGGCCGCCGAGCGCCACAATGAACTTTGATGTGTGTGCTGACGTGCAACAAACACCCTTGATTACGGAGCCCCCTTAACGATCTTCGCGTCGGCGAGTTGCATACGGCGATGCGGACGATGCGCTCTGGAAAGATGATTTGGCTTCCGGACCGGTCGGTCCGCTGGGAAAATAGGAAGAGGAAAACCGTCGGCGGAAAGTTGGGAGCAGCAATGAACCGGTGTCATAAAGTGAGTGAACGTAGAGGGGACGTCCTCCATTTTTATAGTTTCTATGCTGTCGAAGCTCAATGATAAATTGTAACACCTCAACTGAACCCGCGTCACGAATCTTAGATCCGGCTGGACAAACTCCATTGAATGCTTTAAGGGGACTAGGGAGGGTTGAAAATGCAAAAATTGGCTCGTGTTTAATGGTTTATAACAAGGCCGCGAATAAATATAAAACTTTTTTATTGGTAAGGGTATCAATTATAGCATTATAAAACGAGAAAATTCATTAAAAGTCGTTCCCAGAACAATAATATCGGCATCCCAATGTAATAAGGAAAACTGTCGAATCCACGGTTTTACCACGATTCCAGTCGAACGGATAAAGGTTTTGGCAAATTCTAAAATTATTTCTTCTCCTTAGGCTTCCCTCTATTGATTATACCTAACAAATTAAAAACAAAAATAAAATTAACAAAATGGAGTCCAGAAAACAAAAATGTTGGCAAAATTCGAGTTATTTGTTATTATAAAATTGTAGCAATATGTTTTTCAATCTGATTTTAGGTATCATTCATGCGCCATAGTGTTTTACAACTTCTGTATAAATTTCAAGTTGATATCATTCGCTGTTCTCGAGATATCGTAGTAAAATCATCAAAAAAATGTAGTTTCGAGAAAATCGCATTCAAAGTTTCGGTACAATATTTGTGTTAGAACAGTCGTAAGGAAACAGAAACGTTTCGACTTTATTATTAGATCGTCTTTAGTGTGTCGTAAAACTTAATTCTATTCTCTATATTGCATCTAGAAATTAGAATAATGCTCAGACCGTTCGGACCGACCTCGCGCCACACCACGTTTTACGCTCTCTTGACCTCAATTTTGGGAATTTTTCAAAAAAAAACAAACGGGAAGATATTCCTAAAGGATCACAGTATCGGAATATGCAAAAAACCTCCCTAGTCCCCTTAAGGGGTTATATGGGATTTGTAGGCCAAAAAAAGCACATTTTTTTATATACTAAATGAGTTATTTTATTCTAATGTATGGCATTTGCAAGATTAATATGGAGACATCCAAAAAAAACGTCATCAAAGTTGGCCGAGAAAAAAAAGACGTATTTCTATTCTTGATCGAATTTATAACTTTGTCAAGACTGTCACATCATATGACAGCCATTGTTTATTTTACAAATTGTGACAGTCACTTGTCAAAAGTTTGACATAACCGAGAAGCTTAGACATGACCGCTATTTCCATCTCTCTCGTTCATAGCCAGAGTTGATGACGTTTTTTTTGGATGTCTCTATATTTAAACTATATTTCATGAGGCGCCTCCGTCAAAAATACCTTTGCGGTAGGCAGGATAACTCCTGAAGGACTTACCTGAAACAAAAACCCCAAACATTTTCTGTTAGTAGGTTCAGTTAGTAATAGCTCGTGATTGAACGAAG